>CABHPP010115245.1:0-13803 GCA_902168425.1 Peromyscus attwateri | reverse complement strand
GCTGGGGAGGGGCCCGGCGGCCGCGCGGCTTGCCCGAGCTCCGGGGCGGCAGGGAGGAGGCGGCGCGGAGCAACTTCCCTCAGCCGAGGCGGCGGCGGCGGCGGCGATGGAGCGGTGTGCCCGAGCGAGCCTTCCGCCGACTCCGAACTTGGCCGAGCCGTTCGGGGGGGAAGGCGGCGACGTGCCTGCCGTGGGCTCCGGGGTCGGGCTGGTGTGTTTACCGGCTCGCGGGGGAGGAGGCACCGCATGTGTTGGGTGCGGGGTGGTGATGGAGATCCTGGGTGCTGCTGGGGTCGGGGGAGGTCGGGCTGGGTGCCATCCACGATCAGGTCACTCCTGATCGCCCACCCGGTGTTTCAGGACGAAAAGTTAAAGGGGGTGAGGGAGAAGTCTGGAGTGGCAGCCAGCGACTGTTGCTCCGGGCTGGGAAGGAGTTTGAGCTCTGTTGGGATGGAGTATCCGGGCTGAGGTCAGTGCCCCCTTTGGGCATTCTGTTCAACGTGTGCTTAATGTTAGGAGATGAAATACCTTTGAGAAATAAACGGACGAAGACAAACTGTTTTTATTCTTGCAATTAGTTCTTGTGATTGGACTTGGTGTTCGACCACAGGTAGAGAGATCGAACTGTGAGAGTGGAATACAATCAACAAATTTAAATGTTTGCTTCTTTGAAGAAGCTTTCCCTGTAAACACAACGTGGAAGAAAAATAGTCACAAAGTTGTATAAGAATAATGAAAATTAGACGTGAGACTAGTTTAAGAAAATACATTCTGTGACAAAAAAATCAAATGCTTTGCTTCATTTTAATTGCTTATTTTTGAGATGTGCTTACGGTGTTTTATAATGGTTACCTAACTTGGCTTTCACTGTGATTGTGTCCCAAGATAAGCTGTCCATATTATGTATATTAGGTTTCTAGCTGCACAAAAATTAATATTGTATTTATAGGCCCTGGAAGAAAGGTGTTATTAAGTACATTGTGGGTCTTTCACCTACATTCTTAGTAGAATGTATAGATAGTTTTGCTTTAAGTGAGCTTTCATTTCTGGATATGTATGCATCATGTAGAAGGACTTCATACAGGACTTGGGGACAGAAAGGTTTTATTTTGTTTTATTTGTTTAGATATTCATTTTGGAACTTTGAGACAGGGTCTGACTACATAGCTTGGGTTGGACTTGAATTCTTTATCCTCCTGCTAAGTAAGGCCTCTTGAGTGTTAGGATAACCAGCAAGTGTTCCACTTGCTTTTAAGGTTGATATGGATGAGACTTTTTTGAGATTGTGGGAGATCTTGAGGAATGATTATTGATGATTTATGTACTCCATGATCCCTCCTTTTGTCAGCTTAAAAATTAATGAATTATGTAATTATTGACATTTTCATTATTAGATTTGCAAATGTTAATGTATAACATAGATCTTCCAAACACGAAAGCCATTTGTTACTCTTTTCAAAATAAAGTACTGGGATTACAATCAAATGTTAATTTAATGAACTCATACCTTTACCACTTGATGTTATTAGAAAAACAGGTAGGCCGGGCGTTGGTGGCGCACGCCTTTAATCCCAGCACTCGGGAGGCAGAGGCAGGCGGATCTCTGTGAGTTTGAGGCCAGCCTGGGCTACCAAGTGAGCTCCAGGAAAGGCGCAAAGCTACACAGAGAAACCCTGTCTCGAAAAACCAAAAAAAAAAAAAACAAAAAAACAGGTAGAATTATGAAGATGAGTGAGACTCTAGCTCCCTTCAAGGGAGAAGCAGGCATGGTCACAAATAATTGCAACACAAGCTTCCTGTAGGTTTTATTAGAGTGGGTAGAAGCATGGGGTGCGTGTGAAAGACACTAATTTGAAGGGAGTTATGGATGAGCGTGGAGCTGTGACACTGTGTTTGGGCCTTAAATATTCTCATAGGCACAGGGGACTGGGGACAGTGCTTTTCTAAGTGAAGGGGGCGGGCTGAGCACTGTCCTGGCTGGTGGTAGAGCACCTGTTGAGCTGGATGCTAAGCTGCCGTGGAAGAGGAGGCTGTGAAAGTAGGTGGAGAGCAGGCCATGGTTCCGAATGCCTCCTGTTTAACAATGAGTCAGTTTGAGGTGTGAAGGTTCAAATGTAGCTCTTCCGTGGTGACAGGAGGTAGACAAATAAGAATGCTGTGTTTAAGGAAACAAATTATAACCCAAGAGTGAGCGGCCATTACCTGTGCTACTGAAGGGTAAACAGATGAATACAGTGGACATCAGTGTATACATGGCTTTATAATTTTCCTTTACTTCCGTTTGATTATGGGTGTGTCTGCTAATCAGGTAATTGGTTTTACGTGGAATAAATCAGGGCTATAAAAATGACTCAGGAAGAAATGGGAAACTCTCCAATTACTCCTGTGTTCCCTCTGATCCATCTTGTCATCTTCTCCCTGCTGGGAACAGAACAGATCATTTTCTATGCTATAGTTTTTGGTTCAGTTCTTTTCTTCTTCCCAGAATAGAACAAGTATTGGTTTAATTTATAAAGGGCATCCCCAAACAATATATACAGTTAAATAAAGGGAGTGCTGAAGTATTAACTAACATAACAAAATGCAGGCCATTGCATAATCTGTTATTGTGAATGTATTTGAAGGTGAGATTTGCTATGGATAAAGTATCATGAGAAAAAAATCTACACATGAAGAAAATTAACTGTAATAGTAAGATGGTAAGATGGAAATAACCACAGTTCCAGGTAAACATATATGAGGTTTTTAGTCATCTTAAGTATCAGTAGACTCTAAAATAATTTAACCCTCAAATCACTATCCAAGTAGTGCTTAGAAAAATATCACCCTCATATCATCAGTTTGAGTGCTTGTAAAAAAGTGAACCATGTTACAGTGAAGTTTTTTTTCCTCTTTCTAATTTCTCTCAGTACTAACAAGACCTAGCTTGTGACCGAATTTATATTATAAACCTCCTCCTAAAAAGCAAAACTAGCTACAGTTTACTTTTAAGTTTTACTTCGTGTAAGACCACTTTGAACTCTTCTGGGGGATTAAATGATGGGACTCCCATTTTGAGAGCAAAGAAGTCCAAGTGATTTTAAGTAAGCTGTTGAAAACATATTTTGGGAATGGCAGTGTAGATTTGAGTCCTTTTTCTCCCCTAACTTCACAGTCAACCAATGTTGTTTTTTCTTCAACTTTCATATTCTTTTTGTCTTTATTCAAGCAGTTGGCATTAGTAACAGTATTTGATACTGTTAGTATGTTCCAGTGTTGGCTCTTTAAGAAGAAAGTTGGCACTGTCTTTGGAAGTGGGATCTTGGGGATATAAGTCTTTTTCCAGTTGCAAGGAATCTATAGGCTCAGAAAACAGAGTTTCAGTGACAAGCATTCCCTTTGTGTTGACCCACAAGACAGAATCATACTTGGGGCCTTATTTTTGGAATCAAGTATGCGTTTGTTAATGAGGAATGACTCTGGAGGACCTGGGAATATCTTAGAAAATATGTAATAAGGTGGGGATATAGCTCAGTGGTAGACTGCTTGCCTCAAATATTGAAGGAGAGAGGTGTATGCGGGGATTATTTTTAGATACTCACTGTTAGGCATGTTTTCCTAGCTCACTTCTCAAAGTTGGAATTTAGAAACTGTTTTCTCTTCTATTATGGGACCTGGGGTTAGCACCTACTGATTATGTTCCTAGACTATAAGTGGTTATTTCTTCTCATCCATTCCAGTCTCTCACCTTAGCATTCCTAACAATGAGTATTAGTGTTTTCTGGGTAGAAAGAAATACATTTTGGCCATTGTCTTTATTAATGATGTATAACCTAGTTAGAATTAAGTTTAATAAATTTGTGGCTGAATCATGTCAACTTTTATTTTTATAGCTTTCAGTGGTTTAAGATGAAAACATCACATTAGTTATACCAGTTGTTTTTTTCTTTAACTGCTTAATGCCTTTTTCTCTAGTATAGTAATGTTAGACTTGAAGTTGTGTTCAAGTTTTTATTTGCATTTAGCCAATTCTGGATTGCCTAGAAATACTTTCTTTAGCTTATAGCTACATTTGGGGTGTGTGTATGTGTGTGCTGGTGTGTGTGTTGGGGAAAGAGGAGAGGAGAGGAGATTGAGGGTTGGGGTTGACCCTGCCATTATGCTCTTCATCGAGACTCAGCAAATGGTTGTGAAAGTGCCGAGGTCTGATGCCATATAGATCTTCATTTCAGAACTTGCTGATATGTATCAATTGTTAGAGGGCTGATTGGTGTGTAGACTAACCAAAGACTCTTGGGAAGACTCATTGTAGGAGAATGCCTCTTAAGTGACCTCTGTTTAAACCCACTCATGAGTTTAAATGATACTACTGCCTTCTCCTGGTAGGAGTAACGAGCAAAGCCCATGCTGCGTGGGGTGGCAGTAAGCTACTCTAGTTTCCTCTTGAACTTTCATTCCTCCCACTGTCCCTCCCGAGAATCATTTGTGTTTATGCTCCACAAACCATCGGTGGCACTTAACATTTGATTTTGTAATCACATATTACAGTAAAACCTTGTTCAGCAAATTCGGAGGTTAGAAACGTGTTTGTATGAGAACTGTTTGGCTGCGTTGGAAACAACAGTGTAGCAAAACCAGTTACAGTTGAAATATGGGGGTGGGGGGGTGAAATGATTTTAATCCAGGACAATCTAGAAGGACCCATAGGAAGGCTGCGTTAAGTGTTGTGAGATCCAAGAGTGCCCAAGACAATGGACCTTGTTTTAGCTGCAGTAAATTATTTAGTGCCTATGGGGTTTTTGTTGTTGTGGTTCTGCAGATTTAAAAATTTTTTTCTCTCTAAAGCTAATTTACAGCTGTTGATAAACTAAAGAGGAATCTACTAAAATCTAATCTCCTACTTACACTAGCTTTGAGACTTACTTGGTAATATCTCTTAACGACTGTTTTTTTGTTTTGTTTTGTTTTATTTTTTGAGATGATTTCAATCTGTAGTGCAAGGTTGCCTGGAATTCACTATGTAGCTCAGGTTGATCTTGAACTTTAAATCTTCCTGTCACCTTCCCAAGTGCTAGGATTATAGGCTTGAGCCACTTTGCCTGGCTGCATCTTCTTTTTAAAACAAGAAGGAAATTTGGATATTCCGGATCCAACCAGAAGGTCATTTCTCAGAATAAGTTGTTTAAACATCTAGTCACGTGACTAATGTTGGTCTCATATAGTTTGCACTGCACTTGACCAGATTTCGTATGCTTTTTTTTTTTTTCAGCTTTTATACAGCATCAGCGTTGGAATAGAGCCTTATCATTTCAGTAGCTCTTCAAGTGAAGTAGGGACTGCTAGGTGAAGTGGTAGGTGAGGTTGTTCTTAGAAAGTAAAAATACCACTCCCTTGATGTGTATCGGGAACACTTGAATATGATGCAAAGCATGCTTGTCTGATGGCTTATGATTGCTATGCTGACCTGCCTAACTTAGCTCAAGTTGGAAAGGAGAATTTGCAGTTGAAAAAAATAACAAGGTTCGGGTTGAGAAAGAGGCAGGGAGATGCTGTTTATGTGGCTTCCATTGCTTTAGAAGGCTGAAATGCAATGCACTGAAGTGCAGCATTGAATTGGGATGGCTCAAGGCTGAGTGTTGAGTAGTTGTTTGCCTTTCTGTGACTGTGCTGGCTCTTGCCTGTGCTCTTGATATATCTTAGGCTGCTATCAGATCACATTGGAGATGTGTATTGGCAGGGGAGGGAGTGGAGCTTGCTTACCTGCCCTCCTTCATCTTGTCCCTACCTCCCAAATCAAAGAAATCTTAGCATTGGCCTACCAGCATAGTTTTTCCTTCATATTTTATTGATCAGAATTAATGGTGTACCTGTTTTATCCAGTTGGGACAAGGGAAATAGAGTTATGTTTGGTGTCTACTAGTCAGGATATACCCCTTGCCCTGCAGTTACATAGTGGAGAGAGGATATTTTGAAAATAGTGTGAGGAGGAAGAATGGGAGAAATGGATATTAGAGATGTAATCAATAGTGACCATTATATCTGCTTGTTTTGAGACTGAAATAAATAATGCATGTAAATGCACTTTGAACTCCATGGTGTTTGTTATTCAGATGCAGTGGATAGAGGGTTAGAAAGCTTCCATGGTGCTGTCTTAAATATACTCTGGCTGAATATTTTTCAGCACTAAAAATACTACTAGTTTTTAAATTTACTAACTTGACTCACCAAAATAGGTTATCCAAGTAGTAAGATTCTGTGTTTTACATGGCACTCTTGAAGCTATTCTAATTTCAAATCAAAACATTTCATGAATACATTTATTTAATTATTTACCAAATTGCTGCCCTCTGGTCCTTGTTCAAAATCCTGCCTACACCTTTGATCTCAGTAGACTGCTTTGTTTCTTATACCAAGTGGAGAGGAAGCTCTCTGTGGAAAAAAAAAAAAGTCAGACAAGCTTGAAATTGTGGAGTCTCAATGACAGGAAGAAAGGGTGGTGTCTTACCAAATTTGAGAACAGGAGATGATGGTGGTGGGGTGGGGAGGCGTGGGAGAATCACACAATTTTAAAGCTGAGTGAGTCATGGGAAGGTTGAGTGAAATATTGATGTCATGCACTTGATTAGTAGAACTCTCATCTCCAAATTACTAGTATCATACACTTCTGACCACCTGGTGGGAGGCCGTAAAAGTAGTCTTGTCTCTATGGCAGATTTGGGCTGTGACTGCAGAGCAGCCAGCCAGGCATTTCTAGGACGGGTACTTGGTTCTTAGTCTTTGGAAGCATTCAACCTGAGGGGTTTTTCTCTAAGTAACAGATTCTTTTCATTCCCTTCAGATAAGCAGCAGTGACAAACACTAACGTGCACACCTGTGTGTTGTACACTCACTGGATAATCTCCAGTTTGACCTGCTCCGGTGAAAATGCAAGCAGAGTGGGGATAGAGGCGTTTACATATTTTCATTCTGAAGAAAGTTATAGTAGACAGTTCCTACCTTCATTGCGTGTCAAGGAAAGGCGCAGATACGTACATGTGTTCATATATTTACTGTTTATCTCCTAGAAGAATGGTAATGGAAGTCATTTACAAGTGATATTGTTCAGAATTATTTTTATTTTTCTCTTTAGTATTTTTCTGTACTTGAATTTCCAGTATGTCTGTGCATTCCTTCATCCGAAAAATGTCTTTGTGTTTGTTTGTTTGTCTTTTGAGTAAAGAGAATAGATTTCTAGTGAGGAATGTTTTCTGCCAGCTTAGGTATTTGACACATAATTTTACTGCCATCATGTAATACCGGGAAATAAATGTTCCTTAAATGTATTGGTACATAATTTTTTTTTATTTTTAAAGTTGAATACCTTGAGATTATCTTAAAGTTTTGAGTTGTGTGTGAGAGTGTGTGTATGTGAGTAGTGTGTATGTATATATTCACATGTGTATGTGTGTGTGGGTGCACTTGTCTGGAAGTGTGCTTGTAGAGGCTAGAGTTCAACTTCAGGTACCTTCTTCTCTCTTCACCGTATTTTTTGAGGTAGTTTCTGTCACTGGACCTGGAGCTTGCTATTTTAGCTACACTGGTTGTCTGGGAGCCCTGGGATCTGCCTCTCTGTGTCATGTCCTCTCCACCAGCACCCCGTGCCGGGATTACAGGCATGTGCTGCTGCCATGCCCAGCGGTTTTACATGAGGGCTGGGTATCTGAGTGCAGGTCCTCAAGCTCATGCAGCGAGGACTTTACTCACTGAGCCATCTCAATAGACCTCTGAAGTTTCAAGTTAAAATTGGCTATGTGATGTGAGACCTTTTGGTATGAATGTACTTTGGAGAAGTAATAGCTTTCTCAGTATTTTGAAATGATTGCGTTGTATATTTTTTAAGATTTGTTTTTACAAGAGTACTAGACAGTGTATTAGAATGTGATATATTTAGAGTTAAGATTATGTTCAGAATTTCCTTTGTGAAAAGGGAAGTGAAAATGCTTTTTTCCCTTACACCCAGTCTGTGTCATGTTTATTTTCTGTTTCTTTGAAATACTTACTCTAGCAATGAATACTGCACATTCATAAGGTAGGCAACTATGTTTGGTAAAGTAATGGAGAAGAGAGAACATTCATTCTGTTCCACTGGTCTTTTGTATGGCTTATGCTGTGCAAACATCTGCCCATGAGTCCTTATAATGAAATTGTAATCAGGGATTGCCTGGAACCAATTTGCAGGTGTAACTACTAGGCATTAGTTGTTGGGTAGGTGGCATTTGTTGGTACAAAGGTTTATAAAGCATTATTTTGTATTCATTCCTGGGATCTGAAAGTAATATTACCCGAAATACTTACTAAATCTAATTCTTCAAGACATGGAATCTTGTGATACCAATTTTCATTGAAGCAAATGGTAGATTGTTTTCTGATTTCTTTTCTAGCATGTGAATGTCAAGGTATATTGTGGCTAAAATATCTTTATATAATTGAGATTCTATAAATGCTTGTTGTTTATAAGGTATTAAAATGTTGCCAGTTTAAAAAGCTGTTCTTTTGTATATTTCCTGATCTGTTGAAAGTTAGTTGATTAAATGAAATATGTATTGTATGCTTTGCTAATTATCTTAATACTGTACTTATAAAAGTTTTTTTGAAGACTGCAAAAGTAATTTGTGAATATTTAGGAAGAGAAAAATTAAGTAAGTGGCTGGGCAGTGGTGATGCACACCTTTAATCCCAGTACTTGGGAGACAGAGACAGGTGGATCTCTGAGTTTGAGGCCAGCCTGGTCTACAGAGTGAGTTCCAGGACAGCCAGGGATGTCTCAAAAAACCCTGTCTCAAAAAAAACAAAACACAAAACACAAAAAAAATCAAAAAAGTGAAAATGAATCTTATTCCATACACCCCCCCCCCCATGGTAAGAGCAGAAAAGTCTGTTTACAAGATTACATTTGTAGACCTGACAGTGAGAGCGCTAACACTTTCTTAGGAGATGAGCAGAGAGAAAGACCCTGGAGAACATTTTCTACCAGTGGCTCTCAGCCCAGATCCCTGCTAACATTTTCATAGGATGTTACCCAACTAGTTTATATTTGAATGTGGTGGTTGGGCCAGAGTGTTGGCATGTTTTAGATTTCTATAGGCTATTCCAGTTGGCTGCAAGGTTGAAAAGAACCGATTTCCTCCTTTCTTTATACACCGTTTACCATTAAAAACCAGTGACTTCATGCTGTCATTTAAGTGGGGATGAGGTGTGAAGATGCTAAAAGAAATGCATGGGAAGGGCATGGGGGGTCACAGACCTACAGTCCCAGTGCTCAGGAGACCACTTCCGGTGGATTGCCATGAGTTTGTGGCCAACCTGGTCTATAGAATGAGACCAAAATAAACACACACACACACACACACACACACACACACACACACACACACACAGAGCTATTACCCAGAGGATCAAGTTAAAAAAGTGACTTCTCAGAGCATCGGACCCAGCTTCCTTGGTGAGGCATATTTATATCACAATAGTAATTTTTAGTAATTTTTGGTAAGACTAGCATCAAAGCTAGAACATTTAAGATAGCCTGTAAAGCTTTTTAAAGGGAAATTTATCAAGATGAAATTACAGCAGCAACTAGGGAGTACCCTTGGAAATATTAAGAATTAAGTAGTATAAATACATCTCTAAAATGATCTTTAAAGAATGCTTGCTAATTAAAAGTTACTCATTTTATGTTATATTAATCATATTTACAAAATCGTTGGGTTTTTTAGTTTCTTTTTTCTTTTCTTTTCTTTTCTTTTTTTTTTTTTAAGTTTTTGAGACAGAATCTTAGTGTATAACCCAGACTGCAAAACTTTGAATTTCTTTCCTTAACTGCTAAGTGCCAAAGTGACAGGAGTCTCCTTGGGGACAGAAGAGACTTCAATGGTCATGTAGTAGACTGTATTTCCTCGTTCTCTTATGTATCATGGCTAACAAGTACCTCTGAGTTTTCCTCAGTAGAAATAGTTTTATTTCAGTAGTAGTATATTTATATTGTATTGTCTATATTGAGTATAGTTAGGAAATGTATACACATTAATACACTGTGATAATAATAGGTGTGTATAGGATCCTTTTGTCATTGATGACTACTTGAGGTCCTTTTTTGTGTCTCATTTGATGCTAACTTTTGGCTCAGGAGTAGCCTTACTCGTTACAGCACTTCTGGACTGACAGAATGGGAGCAAGCCTTTTCTTTTTTTCTTTTTTCTTTTTTTGGTTTTTCAGGACAGCAGGGCTTCTCTGTGTAGCCTTGGCTGTCCTGGAACTCACTATGTAGACCAGGCTGGCCTTGAACTCAGAAATCCACTTGCCTCTGCCTCCTCAGTGCTGGGATTAAAGATGTGTGCCACTACTGCCCAGCAAGGGAGCAAGCCATTTTATGCATTCAATTCAGTTCCAAGACACACACACACACACACACACACACACACACACACACACACACACAAAATGCATGGTGGCAAGTTTTTGCTATTATTCTATAAATTATAAGGATTAGATTTCTAAAAACTATCCTGATATTTAAGAATTTGTGGTAGAGAGCTTTTAACATTGCATACATAAGATTTGGAGAGCACGCTATTTATGAGTTATGAATGACTTTTGGAGATTATTTTTAGTTCAGCAAAATAATACAGTACCATGGTAAAGTCAACACGCAATAGAGTAATGAGCACTTTGACAGGACTACAGTTTGTTATTAATAATTTTACTATACAAAATGTTCTAAAATACTAATTTTTTATTTTTTTTGGCATGGATTGACTTGTTTTAAAAATTCAAAATCTGTTCTGAGATGTTATCATTAGTATTCTTAAAAATTTTTAAATTGTGTATATGTGTGTGTGTGTGTGTGTGTGTGTGTGTGTGTGTGTATGTATGATTGTGTGGTGTGTGTGCATGTACTATGATGTGTGTGGAAGACAGGGGACAACTCTGTTAGTTCTTTCCTTCTAGCTTTTGTGAGTCTGGAGATCCAGTTCAGTTTGCCATTCCGTCATGACAGGATCCATTGTATGATGAACAGTCTGGCTGGCCCTTTAGGTGGTTTTTGTGTGTGTGTGTGTGTGTGTGTGTGTGTGTGTGTGTGTGTGTATGTGTGTGTGTGTGTGTCAGTATTCAGGAGTCAACCCAGGGTCTTGTGCATGGTAGGCAAGCAGTCTGCCAGCTGAGGTATATCCCTCGTCCTAAAATGTTACCCTTACTTCCTTGTTTTATGTGTTTGTAGGTTTCGTTATAGATTTGGCAAATGTGTGACTTTTTTTTTTCTTTGTAAATGTGTTATCCAGTCCTTACTGGGGTGTGAGCAGACTCTATATTACCTGTCAAAAATCCTGAGACTTTCTGAAAACTTAAAAAGGTGACTGCAAGAACTTTGAAAGGAGCTGTGTGGACTTGGATGGATTTGCATCTGCTTCTTAACAGAAACTACTTACTAGGAGTGTTTGTATATTACTTCCCTGGATAGTTTCAGTAGATGCTAGTTAATATTTTTTGTTTTCTTTCTTGAAAGTTTATGCTCATCAAAAGGACTTTACTTTAATCTGTATCAGTTTCTGTAACAGTTATTGGGAGTCTCTCCCCTGACCGCATGTCCACTTTTTCCTGCTTTCTTTAGTCCTCTCCTTACCGAGTAGCTAACCCTGGATCTTGGGCCTGACTGAGGTCCCAGAAGCATAGTGTAGTTAGGATGCTCAGTATGGAACTGGTTAAGTCTGGGCTTAGCTGAGTCTTCAGGTGCTCTCCCTTTAGTCTCCAGGACTAGATCAAGGGTATTGCACACGACAGCTTCATGTCAGAGCACCTGCAAAGCAGTCCTTTTTTTTTATACATTTTGACTCTGCCCCAGCCCAAGGGTGTGGTTGTAATGTCTGTTTTAGTTTCCTTGAACTTCCTTAATTTGTTTTTAAGTCACTGCTGTAAATATCTTTATACCTATATCGGCTCCCCTTTGCTTTCTAATCCTTGTCTTCTTGGCTAGCTTGATTGTTTCTTTTTTTTCCCCTTCTCTCTTGTAATTTTCTCATTCCTCCCTCAAAATAATGCTCCTCAAGAAACTTAAAATTATGGCATTCTGTATCAGAATTTTTTTGTTTTTTTGTTCGCTATAAAGAAACAAGTCTGCATTTGAAAGTCTTGTAGGCACTTGCTGTCAGGGAATGGCACTGATTGGGAGGTATGGTGTTCTGTGTACATGTCCTTCTTGCTCTCTTTTCATCCTGAAGGGTATGGGTCAGTGAGCACTGCTGTCACGGGCTTTGTTACCTGTGTTTTTGAGTGTACCAAGACACCAGGTGCTTGAAGGGGTCCATCCTGGAGTGAGCATGTTGAGTCTCGTAGATAGCCGACTTCTCTACTTAAATACAAGCCCTAGAGCTTAGGGTGTGGTTCTGTACACTTGGCATGTATTCAGAAAGCACTGGACCTTTGTTGTAGTACGTGGTACACTTTATATTACTGCCTGTTTAAGCACCCTGTCAAAAACTGGACATGTCTTATTTGATTTCTTCGTTTCTATGTTTGGCCTATAATAGGCCTCTAATGGCTGTGCATTTGTTGGATAAATGGATTGTTTCATCTCTCTGTTGGGAAGATTAGCATTTTAAAAATTACATGTGTGTGTATGAGCACGCACTTATGCACTCATAGGTGGGTAGGTCCTATCATTCTCTGTGTTATTCCTTTAAGACAAGGTTTCTCTGAACCTGAAACTAGCCCGTCTGTACCTCCCACAACACTGACTGGGTTACAGGCACGTGAAGTCACCAGCTTTTTATGTGGGTCTGGGGTTCAGACTCAGGTCCTCATGCTTGGGCAACAAGCAGTCTTCCTTCCTGAGCCATTTTTCTAGCCCTCCAGCTTTTACTTTAAACATTTATTTCTAGAGTAAACTTATTAGAATTATTTAAAAGAAAGTAACATTTAAGAGCTTTTATTCTTTAAATAAGGTAGTATATGTATGTTGTTATCTTTAGTGGTGTCTTTTAAGAACTGGGGATTGAATATGAGGCAGTGTACATGTAAGCAAGTGCTCTACTATTGAGCCATATCCCTTGCCCTCTTTTTATTTGTATTTTGAGGCAGGGGCTCACTAACGAAGTTAACCAGGTGTCCTTGAACTCGTAAAGCTCCTATTCATCCCGTCATAGTGCTGGGATTTATAGACCCAGACTTTCTAAGTCCAGCTTTTTTTTTTTTTTTTTTTCCCCTTTTTGGATTGTAGCATTTTGGAGATTCAGAATTGCACTATTAAAGACCTTTGATCAATGAGACATTGTTTCATTTCTCATATTGTGTCTTGGAACTATAAATTGCCTTACAGCTTTATGGTCAGCATTCTATCCCTTTATTCAGAAAAGAAGCGGCTATGTGAATTAATACTCCCAAATTTCTAGAACATTTTCACTGATCATCGATTAGTCTTTGGAACAGTTTTTAATGTGTTCTGTTACTGGGAAGAAAAGTTGAGTAGTATTACATCTGCTTTTGAGGACGTCAGATTAACAAATTGGAGTATCTCGATACTAAATAACATTGTTCTCTATGCTTCCTTAACATGGACAGTGAAATGCAGAGGTTTGATTGCATTCAGTTTCCGATGCTTTGCTTCTATTGGAAAGATTTGAACATTCTTCTTAGGATATTAACAATCATTCCTCATCTTTGTTTAGTTTCATTATATTCACCAGGAGTCATATAATGGTGACTTATTCCTTATTCTTGTTAATTCTTGTTCCTTATTCATTTATTAGATGAAGGTAAGTGTGAGTGTGTGTGTGTGTGTGTGTGTGTGTGTGT
>CABHPP010115244.1:1397-22149 GCA_902168425.1 Peromyscus attwateri | reverse complement strand
TAGCTTTGCGCCTGTCCTGGAACTCGCTCTGTAGCCCAGGCTGGCCTCGAACTCACAGAGATCCTCCTGCCTCTGCCTCCCAGGTGCTGGGATTAAAGGCGTGCACTACCACTGCCCGGCTCCACCAGAGCCTCTTATTGGAGCTGTTCCATAGGAACAGGAAATTGAGATGTGGACCACATGTCTATCCCATAAAGGCGGCAGGGTGAGGTTCTTGCTGCGGTGAACCCTGCCTCAAGCAGGAGCCCCATGTATCCAAGGCCAGAGTGAGACACAGCACACAGGATCTTCCTCTGAATCCCGTGGCCTGGCCTTCCCAGATGTTCTAGGCCTTGTTGCTCTGCCTGACAAATCCATTTGGGTCTGAGCCTCTCCCCAAGGGTAGGGGGTGGGCACAAAGGACTGCCCCAGGGTCTGCAGATGTCCTTGGTCCCTTCTCCAATCTACTTACTGCCCTGCACATGCATACACAGTGCACACATGCACACATGCTAGAACAGAGACAAGTGTCCCAAGGACAAGAAACCTCTATATCCCACCATAGACACAAAGTACGTAGATTTGGATGCTCCCACAGCCGTGTTCCTGGCCCCTCTCATTTTGGTAGTACAGCTGCAGGGGGAAGGACTGGGGTGAAGGTACCCTTTGTTTCCCTTTCTAGAGGCAGTCACCTCTAGTTCCTCAAGAGCCTGGGACAGCTAGCTCCCTCCCAGCTCATCAGGCAGGCAGAGATCTAGGGATATATATTTTCCTTTAAGTAGCCAATGTGGAATGATTCCCACTGAGGAGCAGCTGCTGGATCAGGGCTCACTCACAGGAGGAGCCAAGATGGGAAGGGGAGGCAGAGTCTGAGACTAGGCAGGTAAGAGGATAAACTTGAGTGTTGGGGACAGACTGTTCGCTGGACACTTGAAATCCTCTGGGGTTCAGGACTAGGTTGACAGGAGGTGAACGGGGAGGGGGGGGTGAACGGGCAGCTTGCAAGAGCCAGCACAGGACCCAGGAAGCATGAGAAACCCGTCTTGCCTAAGTGAGACTGGGTTAGTGGCCTGAGTCTGGCTAAGCTAAACAGCTTCCTTTTTAGCTGTGGAACTGAGCACATGGCCCCTGACATTTGAGAGTTGCCATGGAACAGCTATAAGGAGGGCTGAGGGGGCACCCTCAGGTCAGTCTTTGCTGGAGATCCTGTGAGGGTCCCCACATTAAGCTCCCTGATTCCCTTGGATGTATTGTTCCTGGTGTCCCAAACAGGCCTTTGTGTATCTAGATCAATGTGGACCAAAGCCTGGGCCCAGCTCCCTGCCAGGTCCATACTCAGGGAGAAGAAGGCCCATCCCAAACTGGCTGGACACCTGGCCCAATACAGGATGCTATGAAGACAAGTTAGGCTAGCCAACTCCTCCTGCCTGTGCCCACCTGCAGTGGGCCACCTGTTCCAGGGCTTGGTGCCCCTGATGCCAAGACTCCTACCAACCTGGCACAGGCCTGATCACAGATGGCCTTATGTGTCACCAAGACCATGGGGTGGCAGGGGTGGACAGGCATCCAGGCCTCAAATATCCCAGTCCTCATCCCCTCCCCAGGGTCACCTGGCTGGGGGGAGGGGAACAATGAATTTTGGCCATGTATTGGGTGTCTGTGGGGAAAGTTTCCATGCCTAGCATCTTGAGTCACAACTCTGCCTTTTGCTTTTGGAGTCTACTTCTTGTACAGAATGGACTCCAGGGATTCCGACACCCAGGCCACCAAAAACAGGACCAAAATTCTTGCAGAGCAGGCAGAATCTAACTCAGGCCTGCATGGTGGGGCCTGGTTCTACCTCATCCTGGCCAGGGAGAAGTCTGTGACCCCAGGACAGGCTTCAAAGCATGTGCCAGGCAGGTATAGAGGTGGCAGACCTAGGCCAGGGTCTGGGCTGGATGGCCTGAGGGAGGAGATAGGCTTCTGGACGAGCGGGGCATGTAGAAGGTATAGGCTGTCACTACAGTGGGAATGAGCAGGATGAAGGGCTGACCAGACTGGCTTTATACTAACAGGACACTGGTGATCTATTGTGCACCCTAATAAAATTTGCCTGAAGATCAGAGAACAGAACAAGCCACTAGATTAAACAGATGCCAGGCAGTGGTGGCACACACCTTTAATCCTAGCACTCGGGAGGCAGAAGTCCGTCTGGATTTCTGTGAGTTCAAAGCCACCCTGGACTACATGAGATTAAATTCAGTCTAGGAGAGAAACAGAGCCAGGCAGTGGTGGCACACACCTTTAATCCTAGTACTTGGGAGTCACACGCCTTTAATCCCAGCATTAGGAAGGTTGAGACAGGAAGTGATGGCTGGGCAGAGAAACGTGTATATATAAGGCGTGAGGAGACAGGAACTGAAGGCTTTTTCAGCTGGAGTCTTTCGGGTAAGGATTTCAATCAGAGGATTCGTGGAGTTGGTGAAATGTGGCAGTGGCTTGTTCCTTTGTCTCTCTGGTCTTTCAGCATTTACTCCAATATCTGGCACCAGGTTTTTTATTGTAAGACCTTTAAGAAACTTAGGCTTTCCATGGAAGCAGCCCGGGATCTGCATTTCCAGATAACAGCTTGTCTGGCCTGGGACCAGCCCCCCTGACTCTAAGGTGGAAGGTAGGGGCCAGGAGACAAGTAAGTCCAACTGCTAGTGGGCAAGGAGGGGTGTGACTCCTGGTGACTGAGTAGAAATGAAAATGTGGATCGTCACAGAACATGGATAGGAATTAGGACCACCTGAGAGCTGCCAGCTCTACTCAGGGGTTCCCTAGGTTTTGAGAAACTTGGAAACAGGTACCATCCAAGATGGGGTTTCAAGAGCTGCAGCTAAGTCTAGGGGCAGCCATGCCCATCGAGGCCCTGGCTGATGTAGGAGACCTCAGCCAGGCCTGGGATGGAGGGGCTTATTCACCCAGGCCTTCCCTCCTTCAACCCTTCCAGGGGTCCTGGTTCCCTTTGGATGTATTCTGGGCCAGGGGTACCTATAATCCTCTTAAGTTCATACCCAGAGATGAAGCCTAGGTCAACTCTGGAGACAGGAGGCTGATCTGAAGCCTTGCAGAAAGCTGCTGTTGGAGTTGAGAGCCCCAGGGCCATGCCTTTCCCCTGCCTCCTACTCCTATAGTTTCTGCTGCACTCGATGCCAAGGTTGTCTGTAATCAGGCCTTCCTCTGGCTATTCCTCATTTTTCATGTATCCATCCCACCAGTTATAGAGATGGCTTCTAACAGTCATCCATAGTCATTGAAAAGAACACATGTCCAGACCCCAGCCTGAGTAGGTCCTTGGTCACCCAGTGCTACAGCACAACTCTTTTCTCAGTTCATGTCTAGGCTGCCAGAACCTCAGTGATGAGCTGAGAGCTGGCCCACCCCACCCCCCACCCCATGAACATCTTGAGACAAGGTTCAAAAGACAAATACACTAGGCTGTTCTAGAACTACGTAGACCTGTCTATCCTTAAACCTGTGGTGATTCAACTCTGTTGGCCTCTTTAGTGCTGGCATTAGATGTGAGGCACCACACCAGGGTCCAGCTGTTCTGAACCCCTGGATCTGCTGAATGGGAAGCCCAGCTAGGATGGTGGACTTCTCCAGGCTAAGCCACTTCTGCTCCTCTTTCTGCAGCTCCTAGGAGAACCTTCTTCCACCCGCCCCCCCAAGCATGACAGGGAAGCCAAGTCAGATGGAGGGCTCTCTCCATCCCCGCTAGGAGGCACAGGGACAGAAGAACTGGGGTACTGGTCTTGTATGGCCGGCCGATGCCCCACTCACAGGCTCCTGTGGTGAAGGCTGCAGACTCTGGGATAAGACTGGCTCTATGAAGGTTAACAGGAGGTAGGGAGGGCTAAGCACTGGGTCTATGGTTCTGTGACTTTCTTCTCCATAGTACACAACCCAGGTGCTTCTTTGGGGGGTGGGGGGGCGGCGGGGATGATGTAATGTCCCAGAAAGTTTTGATCCAGCAGACCTTTATGGAAGCCCTGTCAGGAAGGGCCATGCCCAGTCCATCTGTCCAGCACTGCCCGTGAGTCCTGTCCCAGCCTGGTCAAGGTTCAGTCCAGGGTTCCTGGTAACAGTTGAGTGACCACAGCCCCAGGTCTAACCTGTAGAGATGCTGTCCCCCCCTTCCTGAGGACTTGACTGCACGTATGGGGGTTGCCAGCGCCCACAGTACTCTCAAAGTCCTTTATTGTACAACGTCATCTGTTTGGGGAGAGGGGAGGGGCAAAAGGACTAACAGGTACACAAGGAAATAGATAAATATGCCAAGCTTTTTCTTTTTTCCTTTTTAAAATCAGGCATTTATAAACAAGAAAGCATACATTAATTACATAAAAATAGTTCTCGAGTAGCAGAGTAAGCCATCATATTGTCATTAGCAGCAGCACAGGACTGGAGGGTGCAGGGGCTTGGGCAGTCATGAAGGTTGAGGTGGGTTTATTTTTCTTTAATTGATGAAAATGTCACTTGAGAATCCTGACTTAACGAACCCCCCCCACCCCCAAGCCTTAGGGTGGGCATGTGGGGAGAGACCTCGGAGGATACTCTGAGTAGGAACTGGGGTTAATGGGTGGCCATGGAGGACACCACATGGGAAATGCCACAAGACGCTTCTGTCCCCTCTGGCAGATGAGCAATTTTTCCTCAGTTAAAAACAACCCAGAAAACAAGACAACCAGCAGGTAAGAAAAGTTTCTGGAAAAGGAATCACCCTATACACGTATAATACAATGGTGTGAATGGAAAAAAGTATTTACATGTGAGTTGTTTTTACATTGGCTAGTTCTGTATGAAAAGCAGGGTGTCATGTCTGAGTTAGCTGCTCACCAATGAGTGTTATTGCTGTTGTTTTTTCCCTTCATTAAAAAATTTTCAGGATAGAAATGATGAGTAAACTGATAAAGGGTTTAACATACAGGGAGATTCAACAGCCAACATGATGGGAACCTCTCCTCCCTTTCTCTGAAAAGAAATTTGCAGCCTTCCTAACGGGGAGCCAGGCATGCAGTACCTGGTTATGTTCAGTCCACGGCAGGTCCTGCAGCAGGCAAGGCCGCCTTCCTCGGCAGCCACACAAAACACCCGGTGCTTCGCTAGCTTCACTAGCTTCACCCGGGGCAGCCCGGCATCGGGCAGAAGCATTAGGAGGACCTAGATCACAAGCTTCTGGTAAACGGGAGCCTGTGCTCTGGTCCCACTGCCTGCAGGGCCTCACAGGAAGTAGGGGAGGAGGGACTCAGGAGGACAACTCTTGAGATGACAAGCCCTTCCCAGACCCAAGTCATCCTGGCACGGGATGAGGAGTCTCTGCTGCAGACAGCGCACTTCCTCCCATAATGGGGCCAGTGCTGGACCAAGGAGGCCAGGAAACTGATGGTGACCAAAGCTGGGGCAAGGAGAGGCTCTACTGATAAAAGCAAGTGCCCCTGGAACCCAAGGCTCAAAGGGGCCACATCACTGCGATCTCCAGCTGGGCAACAGGGACAGCCACACAGAAGCACACCAACACACTTAAAGCTTTGCTCCAACTAAATCATTTAGTTTTCCTTGAAGAAATGACTGAAAAACACAACTCTAGAAAAACAAGGCTGAAAACAGCATTCTTCGTGTTGCGTAACAAAACTGACCCTTTAGGAGACACGGTCATAATGCCCATGGGTGGGTCTAGCTATGGAGATGTGAAATCCATGCATACAAGTTTCATAACTGAGAGGAAAAAAAGCCAAAGAAAAAACTCCAAATAAACGCTGCATATACATGACGTCCCTTTTGCATTGCACTTCAGAAAGGGGGGACCTGGCAGCAGCCCAGCCCCCCACAGTAAACCAAGGGCAAACCCTGCAGACGACCTCGGCACCGAGTGTCAGGGCTTAGCAGTCTCCAGTCGCAGGCAGGCGTGAGTCCTTGAGGTCGTTTGTACCTGCACAAGCCATCTCCACCTCCCTCAGCTCATGGCTGCCCTGTCAGGGCTGAAGCGGAGGGAGGGCTTCTGTGTGATCTTCTCATGTAAATAAACACAACTGGAGGATGGGTGGTGGCCTCTTGTCGACTAGGAAATCATTTTTCAAGCTTGGGCATAAGAAATCTTATACAATTTGCATAAACAGTTAAGAGTAAACGAGATTATTTGGAATAAATGCAAGTAACGTATTTTGACAGTGGCAGATTCAGTCGCTACTGAAGACGATATTTTGGGGGTGAAAGACAAGTCAGGGTTTGCTGTACAAGATGCTGGAAGGCACAGAACGACCCCCAAGTTCAGTCTCTGCATTTTTGTTTTCTTGTGATTCCCTTGTTCAACCAAGCACCAGAGGGGATTTCTAAGCACTCGAGCACTTAGGGTTTGAACTGCTCTAGAAATCAGTAAAAACCTCAGTTAACTGGGGAGTAAAAAGAGAAGGGAGGGTTCTGACAAAGTGCAGTTCTAAATACATGTTTAAATGAACAACAAAAAAAAAAAAAAAAAAAAGAAAAAGAAAAAAAAAAAAGTGATATAATGCTGTTTTTGTTCCAATGCTGCAGCCTCAGTCCCAAGATGAGAGGAGTGATGTCTGCTGCATTGAAAAGGGGTTGCTGTGGTCAAGCAGCGTGTGGGTGGGTGGGCGGTGTGTATGGGGAACAATACAACATGACACTGGACCATGGCCACTGCCTAACACAGGTCGGCCCTCAAGGTGTAGGTGGGCAGGGGCATCCAGGGGCCTGGACAGACTGTGACTCAGGACCCCTGGTGCCTGCCTGCATGGCAGGGTTAGTGGTGATGTTGGTGGGCGGGGCAGCGGCGGTAAGGCGGGCAGTGTTGCGGCTCATCTCGCACGCGGCGCTCTCCCTGCTCTTCCCGGCAGCAGCAGGAAGACTGGGGTCCTTGTGGCTGAAAAAATAGACTCTGAAGAAAACCCTTGCTGTCCTCTTGCAGCCGCGGGCACAGATGAGCGGTGATGGCTTCCCAGGACGGCGGTGGGTGGGTGCCACCCCCACCAGAGTGGGTGTCCAGATGGCGTCACGTGTAGGGGCCTTTTACAGTTAGTCATTAAAAAACATGTTGATTTTCTGAATATCAAGTCTTCTTACTGGTTTTAAATAGCTTATAACAAAAGTGTAAATGTTAGAATGTTCTAGCAAGCAGAGGACCAGCTACAAACCACAGAGCTAGTCTCAACTCTGGCTGCAGCTGGGGGACATGGCTTGCTCACTTGAACTTGGCCAGTAGAAAATTTTGCAGTGGATTCCAAAAGTATGTGGTTACAAACACTCGCTTGGTAATAGGCACAGTAGAGACGTTGTGCTGTGTGGCTGCAGAGGCGTGGGCTGGGTCTGCAGAGCCACGTACCCGCCGCCCTCTGCGCACGTATGGAGGTCCATGTGGCAGTGGCAGGCACTGCACAGGCTAGGGATCCAGCTCGGCACTGCCCTCGCCACCCACATTCTCAGGCCGTGGCCGAGGCCACAGCTGCTCCTGAAGCTCCTTCACCACCTTCTCCAGGTGCTCACGGGCCTCACGTTCCCTCAGCAGGTCAGCTCGAAGCTGCTCTCGGTCTGCCTCTGCATGCTGCAGCTTTGCTTGCAGGTCCTCAATCTGAAAGGGATGCTGGGTGGTCAGTAGTGCCTAACACCAGCACTTACCAATCAAGGCCACATCTCCCTTCTGAGTTCCAATTTAGCCCTTGGTGCCATGTCTGCCCCACCTGAAGGCTCACAGGAAAAGGCCCAGATGTCGAGGCTTAGGAGAGCCTCATCTGCTGCATCAGAGCAGGGACTGGCTCCACTTCCACCCTATACTTCTGAGGGAACCAAACAGCACTACAGATGTAGAAGACCTTCCCTGCCTCCCTGGTTTGGAAGCTGCCACTCTGTGCAGTTAGCAAGGTCCATCTCCTGATCCTAGCTTAGAGCTTGCTTCCCAAGCCAGCAGCAGGAAAGGAAGCCTATGCTCTGGGGCCACAATGGTCCTGGTGGGGAGATGGGAGCACCCGGACTTCCACCAGTGGCTATGGAAAACAGTCCTAGTTCCCAGGCCCAGGTCTGCTGGATACACCTCAGGGCCTCCAGGCATGGCACATCATCACCTCACAGATTCACCTGAAATGGTTAAATCGAGGACGTTGGATCTGTGATAGCAGATATTCACTGTGCAGGTCAGTCTACCAGCCAACCCACCCTAGTACCTGGGCTGAGTACTTGGCGCGCAGGCGGCCGGCCTCACAGCCCTTGTCACACACCCGGACCTGCCGTGCCTGCTCCAGCTCTCGCTTCAGGCGCACCCGAGACTCGTTGGCCTCTTTCATCTTCTTCTCGTTTTCAGCTCGGAGCCGCTCAATCTCTTTCCTCAAACTACGCTTGGCCTCGGTGGCTTCGCGCAATTTCTCCTTCTTGGCCACACGCAAGAATTCTAGCTCCTGGGAAGACACGTAGCAGACAGGTTCAAAGTATTGCCAGCCCAGCACCTTTGTGCCCACCCTGCACCCAACAGTCAACTGACCTGACTGTTAGCTTCCCCCAGGGCCCAGCAGAGAGCCTATTACTAGTTGTAGGTTGTTTCTATCAAGGTTGCATCAGAACCTTCTCACACCTCCTCCTCCCAAACGTACATGCACGTGGGTGGGGGAGGAAAACACCAAGCAGACAGTCTCAGGCACTGCACCTGAGGCCTGGAGGTGCAGAGGGAGCCATTTACTTTTGGTACTTCCCGTGCCCTTCCCCCACTTGTTAGAATGCAGTATGACACCCGTCCCCCATGAATAGTCATGTGGGAAATCACACCTCCACCCAGAATGGGGGCAAGAGAGGATGAGGGAATGACTAAGACTCACTCTGAGGAGAACATCTGAAATCCTGCAGCCCTGAGGATTGACAGGGTTGTGTTGTGCTAAAGCCCACGCATGTGAGGCTGCCCCCAGAGCTGCCAGACTCAGGCTGAGGTGTGAATTCAGTAGAGGTTGAGCCTGCAGCAAAGTCTTAATGCTGAGCCCTGGCCAAGAGCTCCTCACTCTTCCCAGGCTGCCTGAGAACTGGGTCTCCCTTACTCGTGTCAGAAAAACAAAACAGCATGAAAAGAAGGTGCAAGAGGAATAGCCACAAGTCTAGAAACAGTGGGGCGGAGCCCAGACAGACACCATTAAGTGTGTGTAAGTACATACACACCTCCCAAGCATGTACTCCCAAAGGCCTGCTGCTAAGTCCCTTTTGGAGACGCAGCTTCAGATGCCATTCCTGCACTCTATATGCAGAGCACAAGTCTTACTAGTGGAGAATAAACCAACTCCTGGCACAGAGCAAGAGGCATCACTAGAATAGCCACTCCTCACTCACCACTGACACTGGCCTTTACTGTGGCCAAGAAAACATGCCAGTTCTTTCAGTAAGGCCCACACACAGGGAAGAGCTGCAGCTGAAACCACTATGGAAGCCTTCCTGGAAGCACAGAAGGACTCTGGACATCGAAGTGCCTCACAGAGCTGGGTCCTCCAGAGGACCTGGGAAGAACCCCAAGGCTCCCCAAGAGGGCTTGGGCAGACAAAAGGGAAGTGGTCTTCTGTATTTCATAGCCCACCTGTTGTCCACTTTACCTGGTGCAGGCTGCGCTTAGCCTGTAGGGCTGCTGTCAGCTTCTCCTCCTGCTTCACACGCATTTTTACCACCTCATGTAGGAACTTCTCTTTGGCTTCCTTGGTATCCAGGCCACCCTCCAGGGCTTGCCGCAGATGCTCCAACTCTGCCTCCAGCCCACTTGGGGCATCAGCATGGGCTGCAGCATCAGGAGCAACCACAGGAGGAGCATGCATGCCTGGGGAGCTTAGGTCCTTGGCAGAGCTGGACGAGGTAAAGGACGGAGAGGACAGCGAGGACAAGGAGGAGGTGACTGAGGACAGAGAAACCAAAGCATTAGGCATTCTGGAGTATACTGGCTTGGTCATACCATATGCCCCCACTCTACCCTGTCCCCTGTACTGATGTCCAAAGGAGCAGAGTCCCATCCATACTTACATTCCTCTCTGCTTTCAACTTCCACCTCAGCCTCAGAATCCTTGTCTTCCTCTGGGGCAGCCACAGATATCAGCATATCTGGGGCTCCTGGTGTTTCCATGGTCAGCTTCCGCTTCCGTGGCTGGATACAAGTGGTAATAGGTTCTGGTGCCCGAGAGACCACAGTGGTGCATGGTGAACTGTTCACAACCTTTTGCTGGGTTGGTGGTGCTAGGGCCACATTGGGGGCCACAGCTGTCTCAAAGCTCTTGTAGGAGTAAAAGCTGTAAGAGGCATAGATGCTTAGCTGGGGCACATCTGCTTCACAAGTCCCCGTATGAGCTGTGGAATGGGCCCTGCGAACTCAGCCAGGACACAGCGAACTATCTTCTCCCAACTCTAAATCACAAGGTCAAGGTTCTAATGATTGGGAAACACAAATTTCCCCATAGGCTGGGCTAGGATGGCACACAGCTGGATCTTCATGTCCATGGAAGGCTATTACTTTTATTTTATTTTGAGGTAGGATCTCTATGTAACCCTAGCTGGCTTAGAATTTGTTACATATTCCAGGTTGGCCTCAAACTCACAAAGATTCATTTGCCTCTGCCTCCTGACTGCTGGGATTAAAGGCATGGATCTCTGTGCCCTGCTGGGAAGCTAACTTTAATAGACAGGTCTGTGAACACAGTAACCTTACCCAAGACTTCAAAGTTCTACATAGTTTATCCTAGGACTAAAGGCACCAACACCATTGCAGCCTGCTAAACCGGAGTTTGGTTCTCCTGTGCACTCCTCACTCACCTGTCTCGAATCAGGGCTGGGAGGTGTGGGGAGGTCTCTTTCTCACTTGCTGACACTGCAGGGGACCAGGGCCGGAAAGCAGAAAGGCGCTGGCGAGGGTGAGCGCAGCCAAGGCTCTGTCAAGAGAGTCCCCTATGTAAGTGACTACAGAGAAACAGGCCACTTTGTGTCCCTGAGACCAGGTAGAGCCAGAGTTGGCTCCAAGAAGGGCCTGATACCCTCCCCAAAGACCCCAGACAGGTTCCCACATAGCACCTTATTGGAGGAACCAGCCAAGGTCCGCAGCCAAGTGGACTGCTTGTCCTTCTCAGAAGACGCAGGGGACTGTGAGGAAGTGTCGTCTGCTTTGGGTCTTATGGAAGCTGGGGGCTCTGAGACCTGTGATCAACACAAAAGGCCCTGTTGGGATCCCCGGGCCCAGGCAGGGTCTAGTCTTCCTACCAGCTCCATGGCAGCAAGCTCCCCACTGGATCATCGTAACTCCTATGAAGCTATGAAGGAGCCCCAAGTACCCAGAATATATGGAGCCATGAACATAGTGTACCCTTGGCCCTGTGCAGAAAGGTAAGCCTGATGCCTCTGCTGAGGGGCAAGGGCATCACATGAGAATAGAGAGGACACTGTGCAGCTGTGGGCTGCTATGAGGTGACCTCACTCACAGCTGCAGCAGGCTCTGCATGGATCTGCCAAGATCCATTCTGGTGTCCACAGTGCTCTGACCCTTAGGTTCTTTGCCTTCGGTCTACACTACTTCCTTAGAATACAGATATATGTTGCTGGAAAGGCTGAAAGGGACCAGTCCCACTCCATGGCCCATGTCAGGAATGGGCTAAATGACCCAGCAGTGACCACAGGCTCAAACGTGAGCCAGTAAGCAGCTATGCTCAAGCTCAGAAGGAGCCTGGGAGGGCTGCCTTCAGCCCTTGTCACTGCTTCATTAGGGAGCATTAGAGAGACACCCCCTCCCCAGAGGAAAGAAACATTCATCTTGAAGGACCGTGACACACTGCACAAAATAAATAGCTTTACCAGGTGTTATCTTTGCTGTCAGAAGCTTACAGAAGCTACTCAGCACCCTAGCTTATCTCAGGCACCAGTTGTGGTCTACTTTGACACTCAGCACTAAGTGGCACACACCTGAGCCAATCTGGGTGGGAAAGCCTGTGACCCTCCACCCAAATGTCACCCACCAGAGACATTCCATCTGCAAGACAATCACAGCATGGGCCTCACCCAGAGCAGAGCAGCCTATACAAGCTAGGCTATACTATCCCCCAGCTAGGGCCTAAGTAGATGATAGGGACCTTAGGGCAGTAGAACCAACAGACATAACAGGGTTTACAGCTCGATCCCAGGCACAGCTGCGCCTAGGGAGAAGTTACCTGGGGCAGGCAGGGGTGGGGGTGGGGGTGGGGATGAAGCCAAAGTGAGGTCTCTGGCCTTTAGCCAAGGGGCCTCAAGTATACAGAAGAGCAGGGTTCTTCTCCAGAATACTTGTTCCCTACCACACAACTGCCCAGCGGAAGTGAGGCTGAAACCTTGCCCCCTGGAAGGGGCATAAGAGGCAGGCAGTCAAGGTGCCAACTTCCATGAAATTTAGACCGGAGGGATGGATCAGCCCTCGTGGAGGCCTTCACCAAGGCCCAGGTAGTGTCTAGTGCTTGTGCTGGATTCCCATCCCAGGTACCTGAGAGGTCTGCTGCCCTTCCAAGAATAATCCTCATTGGGGCCACCTCTAGTGCTCAGAAAGAGAAGGGCCTGGTATAGGGAACCACTGGAGGGACTACATTGGTGTTGTTCCCAAATAAGCAGCTACCTAGGGATGAGGCAGTGCTGTTCCTGGGGCATTGTCAGAGATAAACACAGGCTCAGCTGGGGTGCATGTTCCTCAAAGACATAGAAATAACCAAGAAAAGAGACACCGAAACCACCTAAGTTGTGTTGTAGCTTTCTAGAGGAAATGAGTCTCAACGTCACAGTGTCATTCAGCAGAGGCCCTGTCAGTGGAGGCCATGTGTGCCCCCCCGCAGGGGTAGACACCCAAGATGCTGGCTGGGGCAGAAGAACCCACTTCCGTAATTGCAAGGATCCCTCCCACAGTGAAGGCAGAAGGGTGGTGGTGTTGCACACCAGGGTGGGGCTTCCTGCCCTAAGCAGACACTGGCTAGAGCAGGTACAGAAAGTGAGCTCTATTCTTTCACAGAGAAAGCCACAAGTCTAGTCTGGTGCTGACTTGAAAACTCCAGAGACCTTGGGGGTGGGGAGTATGAGACACCTCAGGCAGCCTCATAAGCCAGATTGTGACCCAGCAGAAAAGGCTGGAGAATAGGACCACTGGATGAGGCTGCTTCCTGTGCAGAAGGGCGTGTGTGTGTGTGTGTGTGTGTGTGTGTGTGTGTGTGTGTACGCGCGCGTGCCAGATTAGTGTATTAGGGTCAAAGTCTCCAAAGGCAACCCAGCTGCTTCAGACATGAAATGGGGAAGCCCCTGGAGGTAATGGAGGAGTCTACAGGTACTTGGAACAACTCTCCTGAGATTTCATAAAAAGCCCAAAGGCAGGAAGAACTCTTACAGAACAAGGAAGTCTTAAAACTAGATGATGACAGGAATTCCCCCTTTAATACCAAGCTAACGCCAAGTTGCAAAAGTGAGGGTGAAGCTGAAGGGCATTTGTCAAGCAAGAGGACCCTGAAGAAGGGCCACCTGATACGTGTTCTACTTTTCAAAGCTGCAGAGATATCAAAGGCTTCGTTAGGCCTGGGATATCACTGTCCACATTAGAGATACCAGGGATCCTAGAAGTCAGTCAATGGTCAGGGACAAAGCTGTACCTTATGACACACCATAGTGTTCCCCCTCTAGGAGCACCAGTTAGAACCAGTCAGTTACCTCTGATTTCTGACCTTTTGTGTGGCCTCAAAAAATAGCCCACAGCACCTACCAGCCAGGAAGTGGGCTCTGGGCCCACATGCCAAGACCAGGACCTGAACAGAACAGGTCTACAAGAGGGAGCCCTGCCCCCAAAAGTCCAATACCATGAAGCCATTATCAGGCTGTATCAGGGGAGGAGCTAGTTGGGCTGGCCACAGCAGTGCCCTGTGGCCACTTCCTCTCTGGGGCTTCAGACGGTGGATGTTTGTTTTCCCCCACATCCCAAGGGCAAAGACACACTGAGAACAGGTGCCACTGAGTGTGAGCCTCTGCACCTGTGCAGGAAGGGCAGGGCCAGTCAGGGTTGTGGATACCATAGATCCCAAAGCAAGTGAAGAGCCAGCTGCATATACCCACCCCACTCCACCCCTCCATACTCTACATTGTGGGGTCTCTGTACTCTGACCCATAGGGAACTTAGGAATTCCTCACCCCCACCTCCAAACATTCACCTCACAAAGAATACTTGAGACACTCATGCTGACCAAGACAGAAACAGGGGCAGGACAATATGGGTCCATGGGATACAGTAGAGTCTGTCATTCAAGAGATGAGCTGTGGCCAATGTGGCTGCTGTCTGTAGCACTTGCCTCTAGCCTCAGACAGTACAGAGAACAGTCAGGCAGAGCCTCAGGGATTTGTGGCCAGCAGGAGTCACACAGCACAGATTGGGGACTCTAAACCAGACAGGCAGTGTTTCCTGTGGATGCCTATGCCCAATAAACAAAGACAGTAGGTAGCTGGAGAAACCCTCACAAGGCATGGCAACTTGCCAAAGGCAGAGGGCCCTTGGCTAGTGCTTTGGAGACAGTGGAGAATGAGCTTGGGGCACTAAAGGAGACCTGCACACACTGTGCTAAGACCACAGTAAGCAGAGATTGAGACCCAACAGGGGCCTAGGGAAGCCCCTATAGAGCATCTGCTCACCCCACAGGCTGCAGAATCCTGGCAGTCCCTACCCAGCCCCAGTTCTGAAAGAACAAGTTTATTGCCATTCTTCATCCAAATGTTTAAGAAACTTCACTAGTCAAGAGTCAACCTCAGAGCGAGGGGTGGTGGTGGTGGTGATGGTGGTGGTGGTGGTGGTGGTGGTGGTGGTGGTGGTGGTGGTGGTGCATGCACACACCTTTAATCCCAGCACTAGGAAGGCAGAGGCAGGAAATAACTGGGAGTCCAAGGTCAGCATGGTCTATAGAACAAGTTCCTGGACAGTCAGAGCTACAGAACAGAGAGACCCTGTCTCAAAAACAAAACCAAAGAGTCTGCCTCAGAACCTGTCCCCAAGGCCAGCCTGCCCAGCCCACCCTTCCAGCCATATCCAGTTCCTTGTCTTTGGTGTGTGGAATGAGAATTATCATCCCAAACGCTGGCCGATGGCACGAGGTAAGCTCAGAGTCATAGCAGGGTGTGATAGGAACATGCAGCCTAACTTCTTATAGTGCTCTGGTCACCATACCAGATACCAACCACCTTCAAGTGACCACCAAGCAGCCATGGGAGCACACAGGGACCCTGGTATATGTCCCTGGCTGTGTAGACAGTACCCACACTTCAGGGTACAGCCCAGGCATGCTTCTAAGGGACAGAGGAGGGAAAGGCCAACAGAAGAAACAAATGTCAGGAAGTGAGGCTGGCCTAATTCCAGCCAGGTTCTCAGCCTATCTAGTGCCAGGGTCTCTTGTCACTTAGGCTCTTAAACACACAAATACAACAGGATGGATTACGAGGGAACACCCAAACTCAACAGTTGCCAACAGCAATAAGGCAGGCTAAGCACTGCTCTCTGTGCCATCCAAAGGGTCAAAGCCACCTGGAAGAAGTCAATGATGTCTCAGAGTGCCTCATACCTGAGCGTTCCTTGAGGAATGTGTTCCAGGCTTGAGGACTAAACAGTAAGGATAGGAAGGGACTTGGGATTCTGCTTGTGATGGAACTGTTTTCCTAGGTGGGAGCCTGCTCTGCTGTGGGGATATCAAGGAATGACTATCTGTTTAGAAGCTCTCAGAAATAATGAATCTCCCTTGGGACTGACAAGATGGCTCAGTGTTTAGTTAATAGCTCTGGCTGTTCTTCTAGAGGGCCTGGATTTGGTCCCCAGCACTTACACAGTGACTCACAACCATCTGCAACTCTAGTTTCAGACTGATGCCCTCTTCTGGCCTTCATGGGTGCCAGTCATGCATGTGGTATACATACATTCATGCATACATGCAGGCAAACATTAAAAAATAAAGAAATACTTTATGTGTATAAATATTTTTTGTTTGCTTGTTTTTTGTTTTTGAGATAGGGTTTCTCTGTGTAGTCCTGGCTGTCCTAGAACTCACTGGCCTTGAACTTATGAGATTTGCCTGCCTCTGCCTCCCGAGTACGAAATTAAAGGCAGACACCACCACTACCCAGCTATGAATGTTCAGCCTGCATGCATGTGCATTTTATATGTGTCTGTTGGAGCCACTGCAACTAGAGTCATGGACAGTTTGTGAACCGCATGTGGTTACTGGGAATAGAATCCAGGTCTTCTGCAAGAGCAAAAGAAGTGTTCTTAACCACTAAGTCATCTCTCCAGCCCCCTCCCCAAATAGGAAGGAAGAGAAAGAGAGAGGGAGGTCAGGCTGGTGGGGGCTGCATCTCTCTCAAAACCCTGGCTCATGTGGACAAAGTGCTGACTGTTCTCTCCCCAAACTCTAAAGACAGATACAAGGAGATGCCAACAGCCCAGACCAAAAGGAAGTTTCACCTTGCCGGTCCTGGTAGGAGTTGCCACACATATAAAAGACTGACCAGAAGCCAAGACCCAATGAAACATTATGTCACAGTAGTCTCTGCCTAATATTGGGGCCTGCCTGCCAACACACAGACAGACTGAGATAGACTGGGCCCGGGTGACACTCTGTTGAAGGCATCAAGACCTTCAGGGGTTAAATTAGTGGTCTACCTATGACTGTGACCTTCACCTTGGTACTGTAGGGTTCTGTTCCCTCATGTGGTTCCAAGGCAGTGATGGTCCCTCTGGCTAAGACCCTTTGCCAGTGTGGTGCAAACCTACTGGCCACTGGGGTTTGACATCCATACCAGGCACAAACAGAAACATATGGGAGCCATCTGGGAGTCCATGATCTCCCCAGTGTGAGGCAAACCTTTAAGAGGATAGTTTGGTGTCACCTCAACTCTGGAACCAGAGACAATATCAAGCAATCTTACCACAGTCAGGGACAGCACAATTGGGCCCCCTCTCAAGGGTGAGGACCTCCATGGTACACAGGATTGGAAGTAACTCAATGATGGGGACACACGGCTTGGTAAACAGAACTAACCCATGCTTACGTCCAAGAACAAGCAGTTCCTGAGTTGCTTCTGTCCTTGCCAGCTGCTTCCTAACCTGCTTCCCTAACAAGAAGTGGAGAAGTGGTAAGGCTGACCCAGGAATAAGTCTCTTCTGGACTTGAAAGGTTTGCATGGTCCAGTGGGGTGAGCCTTGAGAAGCTCTAGTTTTGGCCCTGACATAGATCCAAAGGACATTAGTGGATGGCAACACCAGAAAACAGCTCTCAGAGTGGAGAATGCCATTTGTGTCTGTCAAGACTCAGCAGAGGGCCACTGGCTAGATGGTGAAGGTGGAAATGCCTTAATCCCATGATGGATGTTTCCACCTACTTGGAGAGGAAGCTAGGGAGATACACCAGGGGCATCAGCTCCATGAAGGACCCAGAGACAAGACACAATGTTCTACCCAGAGTATGAGGCACTGGGCAGGGTCCACATACAGCTCAGCCGCAGTCTGAAGACAGAGCCGGCATGGGGTCTGCATGCCAAGGAAACTACATGTGGTCAACAGGGTAGGTGGCCAAATTCTTATAATTTCTTTTTTTGGTTCTGGGGATTGAACCCAGAGCCTTGTGCAAATGGTCTACCACTAAGCTCTATCTCCAGACCTCTCTCTGTAATTACTGAAGTAAGGGTCCCATGTAGAGAAAGCAGCAGTTCTCAACCTTCCTAATGCTGTGACCCTTTAATACAGTTCCTCATGTTGTGGTGAGCATCAACCATAAAATTTATTTTCTTTTTTGGTTTTGGTTTTTTGAGGCAGGGTTTCTCTGTGTATCCCCCACTGTCCTGGAACTCGCTCTGTAGACTAGGCTGGCCTCAAACTCAGAGATCTGCCTGCTTCTGTCTCCCAAGTGCTGGGATTAAAGGTATGCGCCCCTACTGCCTAGGCATTAAATTATTTTCACTGCTACTGCAAAACTGTAATTTTGCTACTGTTTTAAATAGTAATATAAATATGTGATATATGTCCTCTGTGAAAGGGTTGTTCAACTCCCAAAGGAGTTCTGGTTGAGAACCACTGATGCAGAGGGTGGGTCTATGCAGCAGTCAAGGTTGGTGTCATCTATTTCCAAATGTCTGTACTTCAGCTGAGGTGTCACCTGCTCATCTCTGCCTCAAGGGTCCACAGGTCTGGCTTCAAGGTCAAGGTCTTCCCTTCCTAATCTAGCGTGAGGGTCAAAGGACACAATGGCAAACACCTCCTAGACAACTATGTTTACTCTCATCCCATTCAGGTAGGTAGCTGCAGCGAGGCTGTTGAAGCCACAGCCTAACCACTCCTGAGTGAGAAGGACCAGTCTAGCACAGAAGGATGACAGCTATTCTAAAGCAGAGAATACAACAGACCCCGTGCTGACATCTTCCATAATCCAACCAAGAACTTAGCAAACTGGAGAAATATTTGTCCTGCTGAATTACAGCCTACCAATGTATTATAGGATGGCACCAGCCCTAGTCCCAGAACCTGATATTTACACAGCTCAGGTTCTGGTCAGTCGCAGACTCTGGGAAGTGCTAGCCCAGGTAAGAGCCAGACAATCAAACAGGGAAGGCTCAGTGTTGTCTTCTTTAGCTCAGTGCCAGGCCCACAGCAGGGCCTCACTGGCTTGAGCACATGCCCTGCAGAGTGCCCCATGTAGGATCCACAGAGAACAAGTTTCATCTACCCTGCAGGCACCCAGCCCTTAATTACCCTAGCAGAGGTGGACTACTGTTGTGGTCTGTCCCTCAATGTTGCAGCAAATGAGCTGAAATGCATTCCCTACATCTTGATGCAAGGCTGCTCTCCACAACCTCTAGGACCAAGCACATCTTGGACCATTAATGTTCAGAGATCATAACGGTGAAAGTGCTGTGGATCCAAATCTACATGTGCGTATCAAAGTTTCTCCAAATAAATCTACTTTCCAGCAAGTACTTTCTACTGCCTGGTTAAGGATTCGTCAGGCACAATGAGATACCATCTCATGCCCATCAAGACAGCAAGGGTGAAAACCATAGTCAACAGCAGGTAAGAGGCAGGATGTAGTGAACAGGAAGCCTAATAACCCACTGGTAGAAACACAAATTTGTAAAGCCACCACAGAGCAGTCTCCCAGATCCTCACGCAGCTGCCAAGGGTATGAGTGTGGGTCAGCTGCAGAGTGTCTACCTAGCTAACAGAAAGCCCTGGGTTTGCTCCCCAGCACCAAAACCCGAAACAATTTAAAAACCAACCAACCAACCAACCAACCAACCAACCAGAGCAGCCACATGACTAGCAATCTCATGATTGAGCATCTGTCCTATGCTCCTGCAAGGTGCTGTCACTAAGAGATTTCCAGGTCCGGGCAGGAAATCTCTGCATTGCTTCTTACAACTGCTTAGAATTCCACAAGTGTCTTATGATAAACATTTTGATTAAAAAGCACAGTGAGGTGGTATGTGTTCCTACAAGCATGGTTGTGATTTTTAAAGCCCAGATAATACAAGTATTAGCAATGATGTGGAGACATGTGTGCCGCTGGTGGGAATGTAGTATGTTAAAGCAGTGTGGCAATTACTCAAAAAAAAAAAAAAAAAAAAACCCTAAAAAGAATCACATGATCCAGCAATCCCATTCTGGCTCTGTCCCCAAGACCACCAGAAACAGAATCCACACATAAATATACAAATGTGTACAAGTGTTCATAGTACCACTGTTTGTAACAGACAAGAAACAGGAACTACAATGGATGAACAAACAGACTGGGTTGTGTCCATACTGTGGGACCCTACTCAACCCTCACAAGGAGGCATCTACAGCTACAATGCTAATGACCTTAGAAAACATCTTGCTAAGTGACAAAAGCCAGTTACAGAAAGAGAAAAAAAAAAAAAAAAAAAAAAGCCCACACATTCTGATTTTGTTTGAAGAACATTTCTCTAACAGGAACACCCAGAGACAACTTACATCAGTGGCGGCCAGTGGCTGCAGGGTTAGGGTGGAGGGCCTATAGAATGACAGCCAATGATACCAGATTTCATACTGGAGTGATAAAAAACGTTCTAAAATTAGATAGTGGTGATGGTTGCATATGGTAAAAGCCACATCTTTATGAGAGATAGATGATGCTGTAATTAAAAAAAAAAAAAAAAGTACTAAAAAAACTCAAACCTGTGCTAATGCCTTTCTGGTAGAAAACCAAAGCCTGAGGCTGAGGTTTAGAGTTGCAGTCTTCAGAGTTCAACACAGGTGTGGCACGGCCACAGATGCCACTGCCCAAAAGACCAAGGGGCTAACAATAAGACCACAGGCAGGCGCTAGTCTGGGTGCTGCCCTCTACAGAGCCTGCATACAGACAAGAGTACTCAGCATGAACATCTAGAGGAACAACAGGCACTCTCTTTGTAAGGTCTTTAAAGTGCAATGCTAACGAGGAAGAGAAAACCCTCAGCGCAGGTAGCCCGACTTCTGGTTCAAGGAACATTCCAGACCTTCTCATAAGGCATACACCACAGGGTTCTAGACTTCATACCATAGAGGAACTCCTCAAACAAATATACAGAACATTCTGGCATTGCTGTGAGGTGATTCCTATCCTATACAGAAGCATCTGCCTACCATAGTCAAAAACCTTAAGGGCAGAGTTGTAACACATAGGTATCCTAAAACAGTTACCCAATGGCTCCAGGTATGCGTGTGTGTGTGTGTGTGTGTGTGTGTGTGTGTGTGTGTGTGTGTGTG
>CABHPP010115243.1:0-38230 GCA_902168425.1 Peromyscus attwateri | reverse complement strand
GATGTCTATTCTAACCAACCCAAATACAGAGCTGCACACGGAAGACCTGGGTCCAGACAGGCATCTGGCTCTGGGAAGTCACACAACTGTGTATGGCAGCCAGGGAAGGTGTGCCACCGGGAAGATCAAAGAACAAGATCACAGGTGGAACCTTGGAGTACTATCCCAGGGAAGACAGTCACACACAGCCGGGTGTGTTTCCAGTGACCAGACAGTTTGCTGGGACTTTCAACCTGGTAACAGGACAGCTGCCTCTGGCTTCCATGTTATGTTGTAAACTTGTCTCTTCAGAAAACCAAGGACAAAAGCCAGGATGCAGCTTAGCGGCACAGCTTTGTGCAGAAGACAAACGGCCAGTGCCGTGCCCCCTGGAACGCTCAGAAGAACTGATGGGGATCTGGGGAGAAAGCGTGCTTCTCTTATCTGAGTGGTGGAGGCCAGGGGAGGACTACAGACTGTGACTTCAGAAAGACCATTTCAAACATAGAAAGAGAAAAGAAAAAACAAGCACTCAAATCAACCAGGTACAGGACAACAGACGCCAAGGAAAGAACGGCAAAACGAGAAAGAAAAACAAATAACAATGAATGATCTTCTGAAAGGAAGAGGCCAGAGCCCACAGCTAACTTTGACATAGGAGTACATGCACAGTGAGTGGAGGAGACTGATTAAGTGTCCAGCACACCTACAAGAAGTGGAACCTATCAAAATAAAAGCTCCAGCACATCACGGAGGGGCCTTCTCACTGCTCCTAAACAAGGAATGTGTCCACAATCTGGGCAGGGCTGGCACGAGGCTCATGGGGACAGGAAGAAAGCTCCCCTTCTCTACACCTGCACGACCACATTCTGAGAGAGAGAGAGGTGAGGAAAGACCTCTCTTCATCTCGGAGAACCAGAGCAGTGCTGCCATGAAGGACTCGGCCTCATGCAAACACCCGATTCACCGACTGTTGACTGACACATGAAAAAAAAGGAAAAGGAAGCTATGTGTTGAGTTTACAGTTTTTGGCCATTTTTTCTCTTTTGTACAGTTGCATGCCTATTACGTAATATCTAACAAGAAAATTAATTATATAGACTCAGATTATTGATACATAATAAAAGAGGTCATGAGACCACCCAATTTTTGTACAGTCTAGGCAGTCACCACAGTATGGATCCTGATTTTGGGGAAACAGCGGGAAGACATGTCTTGGAGAAAAAAATGGGGCCAATAAGACTCAATCCCTAAACTTCATGAGAAGAATGCTTACTCACATGAGAGGGAGCAGTATTTGTCTCCTGGCGGGTCTCTTGGGTGATTGGTTCAGACACGGCTACTTTATTTAGGAAGGATGCTGACCAAGTGAAATGTGTTCAAAGGACCACCGGAATGGTGAAAGGGCACAAAACCACAGAACAGCGGAAGGATCAGGTAGCTTCCTCCTGAGTAGGGAACTAATGTTCTCAAATACAAAATCACTGCTACAGAGAAGTGGTACACATATGGCTGAACGGAGCAGGAGACTGATTTATGCTCAATGAAGGAGATGCTGTCTAATCATGGGAAGGGCTGAGCTGCCCACTGCCAGACATTCAGAAATAGATGTGGCATACAGACTGCCAAAGCAAAAGAGAATGCAGATGAGCGCTCAAGGGTTTGAAGGAATCGCTCTCTTGATTTCAGCTCTATCTCAGTCTCTCTCTTTTTTTAATAAATATTTTTATTTTATAATTAATTTAATTTTACATATCAGCCATGGATTCCCCTGTCCTCCCTCCTCCCACCCTCCAGCCTTCCCCCCAATCCTCCTCCCATTCCCACCTCCTCCAAGGAAAGGTCTCCCATGGGGAGTCAGCCCAGCCTGGTAGATTCAGCTGAGGCAGGTCCAGTCCCCTCCTCCCCACACCAAGGCTGAGGAAAGTGTCCCAGCATAGGCCCTTGGTTCCAAAAAGTCAGCTCATACACCAAGGATAGGTCCCAGTCCCACTGCCTGGGGGCCTCCTAAACAGTTCAAGCTCATCAACTGTCTCACTTATCCAGAGGGCCTGATCCAGTTCTATGGGGGCTCCTCAGCTATTGGTTCACAGTTCATGCGTTTCCACTAGTTTGGCTATTTGTCCCTGTGCTTTTTCCAATCATGGTCTCGATATCTCTTGCTCATATAATCCCTCCTCTCTCTCGACAGTTGGACTCCTGGAGTTCCACCTTGGGTTTGGCCGTGGATCTCTGCATCTGCTTCCACCAGTCACTGGATGAGAGTTCTGTCATGACCGTTAGGGTGTTCGGCCATCCGATCACCAGAGTAGGTCAGCTCAGGCACTCTTTTGACCATTGCCAGTAGTCTGTAGTGGAGTATCTTTGTGGATTTCTGGGGACTTCTCTGTCTCTTTAAGAAGGCTCTCAAGGGAAATGCAGACTAACACCTGGGGACAGACTAGTTGGGTGACAGGCTGTATGAGGGCCGGTGGGTATGCTACATTTAGAGAAAGTGGGGGAACGCTGTGTGCAGCCCACTTAGAGACCTCCTCACAGGACGTACTGCCGCCCATAGTCTCTGTGACGAAATCTACCTAACTCGTTTAGTCACGCTGTTTTGAAATGCCGTTACAGACATCCAGCTTGTCTCAAAGAACTTTATTGTGATACAAGCCTAAATTTCTTTTGAAAACAAACAAATAAAAACAAACCTACCTCAGATTCTTCTTTTGGGAACTAATCAGTAAAGCAAACTTACTTAGAACAGAATTAACCATGTATTGACTCAAAGGACCTTACATCCAGAGGAAAGACAATAAATTCTCCAGTTAACTTTCATCCTGTATACTCTCTTCACCACTCACAGTTCCACGATTCCTAGAGAAGAAGACATCTACTATGTCTGGGACACTTTGAGGAACGGTGTTAGTGTTCTCACGTCAATTTTCACAACCTACACACACTTACTTTCCCTGTTTTCTCCCCTTTTATTAAAGAAAATAAGCCCTAGGGAAATGGCATTGAACAAACACCAGAGCAGCCACATTGAACCCCACTTCCACATCTCCTGAGATCCCCAATGCTGCTGCTTCTAACAAGAGGGAAAACCAGGAGAGCTGACACAGCAGCTGTAGTTAAAAGGCTTTAGAAAGCCCAAGGGGTTCTTCTTCAGGGCTGAGAATTCACAATATTCCCTTTGTGCTATGTGGACAAGAATGGTGGCTTATTCTTACATGTAAGGACGGCCTGGTTACCAAGCTGAAATGCTTATTCACCAGGGACAAAGGTGCTGCAATGGGTGTGGATGGGGCTGCCAAATTGGGTTATATCCTTACTGGGCAGACCTTTCACCATAAAACTTGCTAAGAAAGAAAGTACAAAAACTACTTCATTCATAATAGCTTTTAAAAAGTCTAGGAACAAATTTAACCAAGGAAGTAAAAGGCCTCTACAAGAACAATTTTAAGACGCTGACACAAGAAATTGAAGAAGACACCGGATGGTGGAAAGCCCTTCCATGCTCCCAGACTGGTAAAAGAAATACTGTGAAGATGGGGGTGTGACCAAAGTAGTCTACAGATTCAATGCAATGCCCATCAAGATTCCCATGACATTCTTCAGAGAGCCAGACAAAACAATCCTGAAATGTATATGGAAATACAAAAGACCACAGACTGCCAAAACAACCTAACTGTGAACACAAGTAGGGCACATCACATTACACCATCTCTAACTATACTAGAGAGCCATGGTGACAAAACAGCATGGCACCAGACAGACCTGTAGACCAATGGAATGTAAGTCTCAGAGATAAACTCAACAGCTAAGGACATCCAATTTTTGATGAAGGTATCAAAAACATGAACTGGTAAAAAAAGACAGCTTACTCAATAAATGGTGCTGGCAAAACTGGATATCCAACTGCAGAAGAATGAAATTAGGTCTACATCTCCTGCCCTGCACACACACAAATCAATTCAAACTTAATCAAAGAGCTTAAATATATATATAAAAAAACCATACATTTGCTGCAAAAGAAAAGACCTTTAGTAATCATGTATTTCCCCTCTCAAGATTTTAATATATAAAGTCTCTGGTTTTTAAAAAACTCAATTCTTTAGTAAATTAGATGATATAGCTTCAACAAAATATTAAGTGGGAAGATCTTCACCAACCCCACATCTGACAGAGGGCTGATCTCCAAAATATATAAAGAATCCAAGAAACTAGACTTCATAAAACCAAATAATTCAATTTGAAAAATGGAGTACAGACCAACACAGAGAACTCTCAACAGAAGAATCTCAAATGGTAGAGAAATACCTAAAGAAATGTTCAACATCTTTAGGCATCAGGGAAATACAAATCAAAATGGCTCTGAGATTCCATCTTATACCTGTCAGAATGGCTAAGATCAAAAACACAAATGACAGCTTACACTGGAGAGAAATGTAGAGAAAGGGAAACCTCTCCTCCATTGCTGGTGGGAGTGCAAACTTGCACAGCTACTTCAGAAATCAATATGGCGGTTTCTCACAAAAGTAATCTACTTCACGATCCAGCTATACAACTCCTGGCCATATACCTAAAGGATGCTCAATCATACCACAAGGACACTTGCTCAACTATGTTCAGAGCAGCTTTATTTATAATACCAGAACCTGGAAACAACCTAGATGCCCTTCAACCAAAGAATGGATAAAGAAAATGTGGTACATTTACACAACGGAATATTATCCAGCTGTTAAAAACAATGATATCAGGAAATTTGCAGGCAAATGGATAAAACCAGAAAAAAAAATCATCCTGAGTGAGGTAATCCAGACCCAGAAAGACAAACATGGCATGTACTCATTCATAAGTGGATATTAGCTGTAAAGTAAAGGATAACCATGCTATAATCCACAGACTCACAGAGGCTAGGTAACAAGCAAGGCCCAAGAGGGACACATGGATTTCCCTGGGAAGGGGAAATACAAGAGATCTCCCTTGGTGGACTGGGGGCAAGTGGGGATGGGAACTTGAGGGATCAGGTTGGGGGTAGATGGAGAGGGAGAGTACTAAAGAGATGACTGGAAAGGGGGGAGCATTTTGGTGTTAGGTAGAAACCTGATGCAAGGGAACTCCCAGGAATCTACAAGGATGACCCCAGCTAAGACTCCTAGCAATAATGGATATGTAATCTGAACTGGTTATCTGTGATTAGATTGGTGACTACCCCAACTGTCATCAGAGAGCCTTCATCCAGTAACTTATGGGAACAGATGCAGAGACCCACTGCCAAACATTAGGCCAAACTTGGGGAATCCTGCTCAAGAGAGGGAGGAAGGATTGTAGGGGCCGGGGGGGGGGGGGGGGGGTGGGGGTGTCAAGGACATCACAAGAAAAGTGCACAGAAACAACTAACCTGGCTCATAGGAACTCAGAGTCTGAACCAAAAACCAGGGAGCCTGCATTCCCTCTCTTTATATGTGGCAGCTGTGTAGCTTGGTCTACTTGTGGGACTCCTAACAATGGGAACAGGGGCTGTCCCTAATGCTTTGGCTGGCTCGTGGGAACCAATTCCTCATCCTGGGTCGCCTTGCCCAGACTTCATACAAGGGAGGAGCTTAGGCCTACCACAACTTGATATGCCATGCTTTGATGATACCCATGGGAGGCCTGACCCTTTCCAAACAGAAACAGAGGAGGAGTGGATTGGGGAAGGGAAGGACAGAGGGGAAGTGGCGGGGAAGACATGGGAGGAGAGGAGGGAGGGGAAACTGTGGTCAGGATATAAAATAAATAAATAAATTAATTAAATTTAAAAAACTAAGTGGGTTTAAGACACAGGGCACCTCTCTCTGTCTTCACCTTCCCTTCTTACCGAGGACATCACTGGTGGCCATGATGTCACATGTGTACATAGCTGCCATCAGGCGTTGAGGCTTCACCTGCAGAGCATAGCGACATGCTTCTTTCATGGTGGCAATCAGCTGCCCTGAGAAGGGTCCATAGCAGTCAGTGACTGGAGAGTCTCCTTTTGCGGAAGTGTCTTCAAAGGGCTTGGAGCAGCCATCTTGTTGCTCTTGGTTTTCATCTCCACTGTGACGGGCTTTACCTTCCTCCTGTCCCTCTCCTGCCAGATCACACTGTTCTTGGTTATGTCTATCACTTGCTCCTTGTTCTGCACATTTATTTAGTTCCCACTTTTCTAGAACAAAACAGACACCCATGAGGGGCTCCTCACACATGGGGCCAGAGAGGGTTGCTAGCTGGAAGCCGCTCACAATGCTATTGCCAAAGTCTCGGAATCTACTGGCTTCTTTTGATTCTCTACCAGCGGGGCCGGACCATACTGAGTTCTGGAAATCTTCACTTCTACTGACAAGGATGTTGGGCCCACATTTTCTTGGGCCAAATGACCAGACTTGGTCAACAGTGTTCCTCCATTTTCTCCCTATTAAGTGTTGCTCTAGTTTCCCTTTGAATTCCCAAATTTTCTCCTGGGTCTTCTGATGAATCGCCTGGGTATTTCTGCCCTCATTCAAGGAGGATGTCAAAAGTTCCATGGAACGAATCAAGTCACTGTTTTCTTCCAGAATCTGAGTGACCTCTTCTGGAAGAGGTATGGCGCGAACACTGAGTGTGGCTAGTTTATTGGGCGTCGTTATGGTGATCAGCCCGTCAGAGTCAACATGAATGCCCTCTGGAATTTTGCTTTGCTCTTCTTTTGTTTGGTGTATGACAGCAACTTTTTGCTGTCTGCCTATTTCTTCATTGACCATGTCAACTTTAGGAGGTTTTGTGATTGTTTCTCTGAATGGAATAATGGGTTCAGACACACTGATGTGAATCTTTGCAAACCTATAAAATCAAGAGAAACAACAGATAGTTAGGATCATAGCCTTGCATCACACATGAAGATAATGGAAAAACTCAGAAACATAAAAATCATTTTCTATGAGAGGCCTGTAATTTACATTCTATTTCAATTCACAAAGTGCTCTCATTTCAGATTGAGAGACAACCTCTGAGGGGAACGTATCTCTGGGGAGCTCTTTGCTTGTGCTAGACTGTCGCTGCTTTGTTCTTCTGAAGACAAATAAACCATCTATTTAGGTAAGACCATTTTGAGTGGAAAATAAATACTGCAATAGGATGACTTGTTTAGAATCAAATTTGACAGACCTGAGTCTGGAGAAGAGCCCGGCGATTATAACTCTAAAGAGACAGTCAGAGACCCTCAATAGTCAGAGCCAAGCTGCACAAGACATCCGAATTGACAAGGAGGCTCACACCCAGCCAGACCGGCCCAGGAATTTGTCTAGACTAGCATGTCACCATGAACTTTCTGCAGTCACAGGAAGCTCTCTATCTTCTCTGGGATGGCTGGGCACTGGAAACGTGGCTAGTGTCACAGAAGAAACAGATGTTCAATTTTATTTAAAACTGTGAAGAGCCACACTATGGCTGAGCATTGGAGAGGTGACTGGTACTGTTGAGGAACTGAATTTTCAATGTCACTGGATTTTAACCAGTATTATTTAAACAGCTTTGTACTGTCCCATAGCTTCACCCAGCAGTGTCTGCAGTACTGAACAGCACAGGGCTCAACCCTAATCTAGCACAAGTTCAGAAAGCACCATTCCACATGGCACTGGGTTCCTTTCTTTCTTGTTGGCTATAAGCTGGCATGGACTGGCTCTGCTGGGCAATCTTTCCACTGTCAATTCACATTCCAGCTTTGGGGTACTCTCCCTCTGCATGTGGGTGTGTACGTGCATGGACAAACACATTATATTGGTTTTCTGAAATCTCAGAATGATGCCTTCCCTGGGAAATTTATTCCAGAAGGAAACTGAATTCTGACAATTCATCCTAGGTTTCTTTCTGTTTCCAACATTTTATAGATATGGTCCAAGTATTTTATTTTATGCCTTTTGATAAATTTGAAAACTCAATAAATAGATTCTTTAAATGAAAATGATATTCAAATAGATTTTAGCATATAGAACCCAAAACAGACTATAATGTATATAAGGAAAAAAAGGCATGATAAAAATTTACTTTCACTAAGAGTTATAGCTGTATCAGCAAGCGTTTTCTCTTTCAAGGATTAGCTACTTCAAGTCTACATGTCTGCTCCAGGGTACTCAAGACAGATGCCTACCAGACATTGTACCAATTAAAAATTACTCTGATGCTAAAACTTGAGAGTATATGCAAGTGAAACTATAGTTCAACCTCACCAAATAACTCAGATGGAAAAGAGAGATAAAACAATGAAAAGTATTAAGAAATCATGTACATTTTGTTTTGTGATGGTTACTTACTACACTGAGCCATTATGCCAAGTGCTTGAAGAAGGAGTTATTCCTTAATAGACACTAATACAATCCTCATTGTGTAGAAGAGAAAACCAGGGAAGTATAGATATTATCCAAGCAGCTAGAGAGTGGAGAATCTAGGAGCTGAATCTTGGTCTGACTTTAGAGTTCACCCTCTCTACCATTACAGTGCAGTAAAAGTTGTGTTTCAACAGCATGTTAAAGCAAAAATTTACAACATAGGTCATGTAAAATTAATTTGTATGAGGTCCATCAATATAATTAAAATTATAATACAATACATGCTAAAAATGTTAAAGTAATCTATACAATCACTATTTAAAATGATGAGCATTCAATACTCATTCTTTGTTTAAAAAAGTATTTAGAAATCTTAGAAATAATAAATGAATCTTAAAAATAAATCTAATTAATAGTAAATGGCCATTGACTGGCTCCAAATAGCTAATCCAGTCTTTTCTTAAGCATGTGATTCTTCCCACTCTGAGGGTCTAGTATGCTACTGCATCAATTCTAGAGAGTCGTCCTTGCTGTGAGGAGCTCGGGTGGACCAGGGGACACGTGGATCTGAGCAGTCCATGCTATCAGTGTTGGCGCTTGCCAGGCATAAGTTCACTCCTTTGCATGCAGGTTGAGGAGCTACTGAGATAGCACTATTGAAAACCCAAACCATTCTTTGTTTCGTGTTGTTAGAAAAAAACCAAATTCATGTTAGAGCTCCTTGACTATTTATGAAAATCATTTACTAGGATTTACAATTTCATGTGGCTAGGTAACAATTCGCTGGCACTTTGGCCAAAACAAAACAACCAACAAAATCCCAATCAGAATCATGATAAAATTCCTTGTTTTAAGAATTCTTATAGGCTTTATAAAGTGACTCATTTTCACTGAGGTTTAATAAACATGTCATGCAAGGAAGCAGATCAGATGAATGCCTTGTAGCAGAGAAAACTTCAAATGGTTTGAATTCAGCAGCTAACTGTTGGAGGGCGGGTGGGGAGAAAGATAATAAATTACTGTTAGTGTTTCTTTTCTTTTTTTTTTTTTTTTTTTTGGTTTTTTTCGAGACAGGGTTTCTCTGTGTAGCTTTGCGCCTTTCCTGGAACTCGCTTTGGAAAGCAGGCTGGCCTCGAACTCACAGAGATCCGCCTGCCTCTGCCTCCCGAGTGCTGGGATTAAAGGCGTGCGCCATCACCGCCCGGCAAGTGTTTCTTTTCTTAAGAAAAAACCCTGTGAGTTCCAGCCTTATTTCAGGTAAGTCTCCAAGCCTGTGATCAATATAAATCCTTACACTGTTTTAAAGATGGTTTTTAAATTTTTTTAATTTGCAGGTTTTAAAAAAAGGTTTACTATTTACTTATGTTTATGTGTGTGTACCCGTATGACTTTATGTGCATCATGTGTGTGCAGGTGACCAAGAAGGCCAGAGGGCATCAGATTCCTGGAGCTGTGAACTGCCCAAAGGTGGATGCTAGGCCTGGAATCTGGGTCTTCTGCAAGAGCAGTAGGTGCTCTTAACTGTTGAGCCATCTGTCCAGTTTACAGCTGAGTTCCTCAAAACAACCAAATGGGTCTGGAAATAGCTCAGCTGGTAAAGCGCTTGCAGGGTAAGCATAGGACCTGAGTTGGATTCTTAGAACCCACGTGGAAAAGAAAAGCCAGTGTAGTGGTTTGTGCTTGTAGTCTTCGTGCTGAGGAGGAAGGCAGCTGGATTCCTGGGGCTTGCTGGACAGTCAGTTAAATCTAGTTGGGATGCTCAGTATCTGAGGAATGATATCCAAGGCCTCTACACACTCACATGCACCTCCCAACCCAAATATACATACAAAATAATAAAATGGAAGCACAAATACTAAAATAAATGAATAGAAAAATCACAGGAATGGAAAGATAGTTTTAGAACTATTAGAGAATATATGTTTATGTACTTCAAGAAAGCCAGTTGCAAAGCTATTGAAACGGAGGCTACATCAATAACATTACATTGTTACCTTTTATTATAAAGTAACACAAAAGCGAAGAACTACTTTGGATTTCTGAGGTTCCAAGAAGTCTGCTATAGAAATTGCTCATATGATTAAAGCCATTCCATGCTGTGGAGGGAAGGATGCGGCTGCCAAACCCACAAGGCACCAGGAGCAGAGGCTCTGTTAAACCTGGCAATGCAGAGCCTGCTGTTATTTATAGAGATAGATAGACAGACAGACAGACAGATAGATAATTTATTATAAATTTATAAAATCTATGTATGTATGTATGTATGTATGTATGTATGTATCTATCTATCTATCTATCTATCTGGGTAGACAGACAGACAGACAGACAGACAGACAGATAAAAAGGAACAGTAGGCTTCTACCGTATCTGTGACAGTGCTTCCAGTAGGTTCCTACTCCATCTGCTTTGTACATAAAATTGGGATGCTAAGAACGGACAGTTCCTCTGGCTTAGAGTCAACAGCAGACACCTCACCTCTCCACCTTCTGTATACAAACTACGGATAGGTAAAAAAGTTGAAACAGGAGGCATGCCCTATGAAAACTAAAAAACATCCTAGAAGGCCATAAACGTTCTTAATGAAATTGTGAAACGCAGTAGTCACAAAGACCAGTACACAAAGAATCTACTGATTTGTAACCATATGGCTCAATGTGAACATCCATATAAACAATAGTCCAAGTTAAAAAAAACAGTTTCTGAAGCCACCTCCCCATCTCTTCCAAATCCCTCACAGGCAACCATAACCTTTTATTGTAACCTGCCCTGCCCTTCTGCTTTTACTATTTAAATGTAAACACCTATATTCTACAGTTTAATTATGTGCATACAAGTGTACGTGTGTGCACATGGACACCAAAGACCAACAATGGTGACTCCCTCAATCAATTTCCACTTTAACTAGTGACAGCCTAGGTAGGTGGCACATGCCTGTAGTTCCAGATGCTGAGGAGGCTGAGGGAGGAAGATTGCTGGAGGCTGAGTTTCAGGCCATCCCAGGTCATGCAGTGAGGCCCCTCCTAGAACAAAAATGTCATCAAGAGCACCATTTCTCGATAAACATTTGCCCAGCTTTGCTGCACAGAGAGATTTAGAAGTGAAAGTTTTGCCAAGCTGAGGGAAGGGCCTGTATTCCTAAGAGACAACCCAAACCAGACTCTAATAGTGTACCGGTTCCTACTCCCACTAGACACCCAAACCAGACTCTAATAGTGTCCCGGTTCCTACTCCCACTAGACACCCAAACCAGACTCTAATAGTGTCCCGGTTCCTACTCCCACTAGACAACCCAAACCAGACTCCAACAGTGTACCATTTCCTACTCCCACTAGACAACCAAACCAGACTCCAACAGTGTACTGATTCCTACTCCTACTAGTTGTGTGGCAAGGGTATCACTCTCCACTTCCTCCATCACTTGAGAATGTCTTTAAAAACTTTGAACACTAGTGGGTACATAGAAATCTCACTTTGTGTGCCTGTGGTGCACATGTGTATACAGGTATGTGTGCATACATGTGCTGGCTGGAACACAGCTTGGCTCTTGTGCGTCAGAGGCCATCTTCCTTGTTTTGAGACAGGGTCTCTCATTTCTCTGATATTCACCAAGTAGATTAAGCCCCAAAGATTGGCCTGTTGCCCCCTCCCTACCAACCAGGTGACAAGTGAGTGCCAGCAATGGGTCAAGGATCACATTCAGGTCCTCGTGCTTGCAAGGCAAGCCCTTGCCCAACTATGTTCCAAGCCCCTCACCTCAGTTTTGATTTGCATTTTATCAAGTGCTGACTGGCTCTATACCTCTTCCTGTTGTGAGGTGCGTGTTAGTGTTAGTAACTTTCTTTTGGGTTGTGGCTTCTCTCAGTTTTAGGTGTTCCTTAGGACATAAGGTTCACATGCTGTAGGTATTACAAAGGTTAGAACACACTGGTGCTTGCTTTTACGCTATAGACTTTGTTGAGGATTAAATCTTCACTGTCACTTGTGCCTTTAACATCCAATTTTAGAAGCATAGTCTTGCTCAGATCTTATACATATTCCCTTCTTGTATCTCCTAGACCATAGAAAGTTTTCAGTCTTTACACCTTTACCTACAACCTACCTGGATATGAAATAAGAGTGCCCTCTCTCTCTCCCTTTCTGGATATCTACTAGGCCTGGAAAATCTGTCCTTTCCTCATCCTGGTTTTGGGGTCTCTACTCAACAGTCCATCATCTCTGTGGTCAACATCACAGTCTTACTTCCTGTTGCTTTAAAGAAAGACTGATTTCCAGTTTTCTAGCACAGTGAGAACACCTACCTGGGAGTTCTTCTTCGGTTATTATTAACCCTTTACATTTGTACACAAATTTTAAAATCAGCTTGAGAAGTCTTACACACATGAGAGACCCAGGCCTCAGCAGAACTGCAGCCATAGCAAAAAGGCCTGAACAGGATACCCCCCACTCAACTGCCCCTGATCTTTAGCTACCTAGAGAGAGGAGAGACAGAGAGGAGAGAGGAGAGAGGAGAGGAGAGAGGAGAGAGGGAAAGGGAGAGGAGAGAGGAGAAAGGAGAGAAGGAGGAGAGGGAGAGGGAGGGGAGGGAGGGGGGGAACTCTTCACCCCACAAGGAAGGGCCAATCAGAAGCCATGAACACCTCACCCATAGGGAAGGGCCAATCAGAAGCAGACAAACAACTCCAGGTGTCCCTCTGATGAAACTAAAATGTTGCAATTCCCTAGACCCAAGAGAGTCAATCAGCTCAGTCCAGGTACCCCTAACCAGGGCTTGAGCGAATCCCAGGTCTGTAACTAGGCAGTCTTGGAATCCCCCAAGCCTCCCTGCTTGTCTAGTCACTATAAAAACCCTCGCCCAGTGTTGCTCAGGGTCTCTCCTGCTCTGCTGCTGTGTCAGTTGGACGAGAGGCCCAAGTTAACTTGTATTAAAGCCTCTTTGTTTTTGCATTGGACTCGGTCTTTTGGAGACCCAGACTTTTGGCACAACACACACGGGGCTGGGGAGTAAATGGACAATATACATCCTTCAAAGTCACATGCCAGGGGACATACTCCTCAATCAGCCCCTACCCAACAGACCATTCAGTATAATTCCTTCTTAGGACTCTGACTTGTCACAGGGCACTGGGACACTGCAGACTGCCATGGCCCTTTGCCAACACCACTTGTTACGTTCCTGGGAGTTCAAAGGCAGAACCTGCCAGTCATAAAGCACTGCCTGACTGAGCCGATGCACCCATCCACCATCCCCTATGGGACTTGCACCCAGCCTAGCTGACTAAGGAGTAGGGAGATTCCTTTCTTCCAGGATCCAGGTGACCTCTGAGTTCTGACAGGGAAACACTGGACTTGAGGTTATTCATGTCACAGGAAACCTCCTGACATGACAGGAATTATTTTGTTTGTCTTGAGGGAGTGGGTGGTCAGCGGTCCTTCAGTCTAATAGTTAAGGACCACTTCAGAATCTCTCTGGGATTGACAGGCACTACAACACATTATCTGTAATCCTATTACCAGGGAGGCTGAGGCAGGAGGATTGTGACTTCAAGGTTAGCCTGCATTCTATACAGGGAAACTCTACTTTAAAAAAAAAAAAACAAAAAAGAGAATGAATAAATAAAGGAGAGAGAGGACTTTGTGGTATTTTAATAAAGCAGCATATACTTTTTCGAAAGATTTGTTATAGTTTTCATTGTTCTCATTCAATATAAGATAAATTATCTTTCGTTTTTGGATATTAAGATTTTCTAGGAATGTTTATATATTTATATTTATTGAAATAACTCAATACTATGTTAATGGTATGTTTCTAGAAAGCTAATTTCTTTTATAAAACATATTTGGATTTTTCCCTCCAGAGGTGAAAAAGAATCTACAGTGAAAATCATGAGGTATAAACACTAAGCAAAGGTATAAACACAGACCGACCGAAACAAGGGTTAAGCCAAGGAGTAAGCATTTTTCAAAATAAGTGAAAGCACCAAAGAATGATTTTTAAGGAAGAGTGAGAGCCTGAAACTGTGAGAGGATTCAATGTGGACTTTCCCTTGGCAGATGGAGAGTGAAGGGAGAGGGGAGATGACCTAATTCACAAACAGGAAACAACATTTCTAAAGCTTTGTGAGGAACTCTGAGTCTAGGCGGCACCACCCTGAACGGCTCTGATCTCATGTGATCTCAGAAGCTATGCAGGGTCGGGCCTGCTAGTGCCTGGATGGGAGGAACCCTCTGGGAACTGGTGTTATGTGGAGGATACTGGATCTCATGATTTGCGTCTCATGTATTCACTCAAATGGAACGCCAGTGACTCTAAGAAAATGGTGACAAGAGATGGAAATCTACCTTCCAGTTTTGTGTGGCCCATGGCTGTACGGACACAGAAAAAGGAAAAAGAACTGTGGCATTCTCCAGGGAAGAAGACACAAGAGCCTTCTCCATGCGGAAGGAGATCCTGCCTCATCCCGGACACCACTGCACACTGCCACCACAGTCCATGGCTATTTGATGGGGCTGCTGCAGTGAGCTCCTACCACTGCCAGTCTGTGGGGTCAATGTGTGGGTGAGGGGACACACAGGGACCACATGGTCTATGTAGACATGGTCAGAACAATATTATCGTGACAGAAACTTCTAAATCTTTGTTGTTTTTTTTTTTTTTTTTTTTGAGACAGGGTTTCTCTGTATAACAGTCCTGACTGTCCTGGAACTTGCTCTGTAGACCAGGCTGGCCTTGAACTCACAGAGATCCACCTGCCTCTGCCGCCCGAGTGCTGGGATTAAAGGCGTGCGCCGCCGCCGCCGCCACCACCACCACCCAGCTTTCATGACAGAAAATTTAAAAATAAAAGGAAAAAGGGCTATGACAAGAAAATTCTCATTGTTTTCATCAGCAAACATAGAATATACATTACAACAACTAACGCAGTCACATGTAAGGGTGACAAAGTGTGGGTCAACTGGCGCTTTCAGACACGACGGTGGTCACAGCCGTGCTTCTCAGTCACAGCTGCACAAGTCTGTCTCGGGCAGACTCACGGAGCTCAGCACAGATCGCTGTAGATACGCAAATACCTACAGACCAAGTGGGCTTATGAACCTGAATGCTCATAACAGCTATTTCTGCATATCACCCAGTAATCTGTACTCTTCTGTGCTTTCCTTATTTTTCCAATAAACATACATTATCAACAAAACAAAGAAGAAAACCATTTTTTATAAAAAGTGATTTGGTATGCTCATATAATGACTTACATATGACCTTCATAGAGAAATTTCCATCAGGTTTACATTGTAGAGTCCACAAGAAGTCTATCCTAATCAGAGCCTGTATTTATAAAATAAGATTTTTGTTGCTTTGATATGTGCTTAGAATATAATACATATATGAAAATGTTTTATGACTTAAGCTAAATGCAAAACTTTTCAAGTGTATGAAATTCATGTCAGTTTCCAGCTATTAAAATTTAAATTTATGATTCAATAGCAGTTTTATATCTGAATTGAGGGCACTGCATTTCTCTCCCAAAATAAAGCACAGTCTTAGTTTGACCTGTTTGGGAAACATTAAAACATCTCATTGGTTTTAGAATTATCACTTCTCCATCTCTAGCATTTTAATCTGACCTTTCTCTTAAGTCATCCAAACATCGCTGAAGGTGGACCTCCCCGGCTGTGACCAAAACATGCTCTCCTGTTTCCTGAATTAAAATCTGGACACAGGGATCAGCTTGGTTTAACAGCTTCATTCCTTTCACAAGCTGAGGCATTTCACCTAGATGACAAAATGAAACAAATTAACAATGACACACCAACCAACTAGATCTAGAAACAATGGCCATGGCCACTGACAGGAGTGTTTCACTGAAGTAAGTGCCTAGGTCACAGTGGTGTGAAGAAATTACCTTCTTGTAATCGACTTGTACAGACAGACAGCTAGGACAAGACTCCCACAGGCTTATCATTAAGACGCCAAGGGTGACTTACACGGCTTAGATCTCTGTACCAATTCTTAGCAGATACAAACTATCGTCACCATGCCTGTGAACGCACCTCTGCCTCATTAGTAACACTTGGATTACAGACCTAGAAATAGAGCAATACTTCCTCAAATAGTCCATATAAAATTAAGACAGATACACAAAGCATTTAGGATGACATTTGAGAACTTCTACAACTCCATACTAAACAATTTGTACGTCGGGCTTGGTGGCACAGACCTACAAGCCCAGCTACTCAGGGGGCTGACGCAGGACACTCTCCATTCAAGGACAACCTTTAGTGAGACTGTCTCAGAATAAAACTAGGAACAGGGTTGGTTAGAGGTGTATTTTCAGTGGCAGCCTGCCTGTTTACTGTGCACAGGCCCCGAGTTTGATTCCTAGCACTAAAAGAAACAAAATGCAGCAAGACAAATGGATTTGTGAAAGCGCTTGATAGAACCGTGGGGTTCAGGTCTGCAGGCCCCAGAACTGTGCCCTTCCACATTCCACCCTGTGTCTGTGCCTGGTACATATCATCTGCTCCTGCCCAACAGCACATGGAGTTGAGGGCACTGATGGGGACTGAGATCTGCATTTGGGATTTGCTTTTTCATTCCTACATACTCAGCCGCCACTCTGCCTCCAAGACAGGCCAGGGCAAGTCTCTTGATGCTGTGTAAAAATTTTGAGGGCATTCTTATATAGTATTGCTTTGATTCAACATTTGACTTCACAGTTCTTCAGTGTTCAACTTCCAACACACAAAAGCACAGGAGCCTTCTGCAAGGCAGAAAAGCCTTACGGAAGTTTGCTAATTAAAGGACAGGGAGAGACTATAAGAACTTCAATGCTGATTTATTTTTGAACTGAAGTTCTAAAAATAACTACCACTATTTATAGTGTTAAGATGCCAGGCAAGCATTTCAGAATCAGGCCTCATAGAAGGAGTGGACAGATTAATGCTCTCATTGTGTACACGAGGAAACAGCTGGAGAAAGTGAAGGAACCTGTGTCCACAGTGAAGACGTGACAGAACCTGGTTCTGAAGCTGCTTGGCCAGCCTTAGAGCCGAGGCTCTGTGCATAGACTTCACAGCCCCACAGAGCAGCGGGCTGTAAGCCACCCCGAGCACAGGGAATCCCAGTGGGCACCCTCTCATGCTCCTTTCACTATTTCATGGCTTCCCTTTGCTTATCTAGGTAGATTTGATAGTGCTGGCTTGACTGTCAGAGACTTTGAAATCTAGCTCAAGGACTGCTCCACAGACACTGGGAACACTCACAGCACAGGAAACCAGCAACAACAGGAAGACAAAGCCTGTCTTTAGCTTTCCATCAGCTGAATGACAACGTCCAACTGATACACACTTGTCTCTGTTCCTGCACACTTAGATCTGTCTCTAAGCCAAAGGCAACAGTTTAGGAATAAGGGAAGAAGACAGTTTTAGAATCAAATTTGAGACTTGGAGACAACATTGAAATCAGGGATTTGAAAATGTTTCTGGTAGCCATTCTGTGGCCAAAATCAACACAAATACTTCATACGTTGACCTTTTAAAGTCTGTAGGGTGATTTTCTTCCCTTATTTTAAAAATCTTACGAATGGACAGTTCACTCATGACACAGAAATAGACATTAAGGAATGTAAGAGAAGGTGACACCGGGAAAAGTAGACATTTATTTTCTGCATTTCATTGAGAACTCGGTGTAAGTGGTAAATGTCCTAAAATAAACGTCATGCTTCAGGGCAGGCTGTCGGGGAGGCACTTCTTCACAACAATCATTAAAACCAAGGGTTGCAACATGGAGCCTAGGAGACACCGCTGAACAGTTAGGGCACAATGTGCCAAGTCAGGAGTTCAAAAATCATGAAGCACTGTTCAGCAGCCAGCCTTGCAGGTGACATCTTGGCCTCCTGATACTCAGCTCCACAGCGGTGCTCTCCGACAGTGAGAGTGACATCTGACAACAGAACACTGTGGAGGTGGTGATGGTGACTGCCCAAGCTAGCTCTGGACACAGTCAGTCACTGTGTTCTGCTGCAGGACACTTGAGAACCAAGTGGAAGGGCTCTGTGGAGACCTGAGGGCTGAACTACAGCCAACACTGAGCCATGTAAACAAGTCTTGGAAGCATCATCAGCCTGCAGGTGGCTGTAACCCAGAATTTGTACGAAAGCCACTGGTTGGGGACTCTAAGCTCAACTATCTCCAAATTCCTGACCAAAAGGACAGATACATGATTAGTGTTTCAGACTATTAAATTTTGGATTATCTTGCTATGTAGTATTAGATAATTAATACAACTACAAACCACAATTACAAATAGTATGCACATGTTAAAAAAACCATAAAAGTATAGTTACTTTATTTCTCAATTTTTAAAATAATTTCTATTTTTGATGTTTCATGATATATACAAAACATTAACAGAAAAATCTGGAAGCCCTATTTCAGCTAGGGAGGCTTTCTTAAATTTCTCCTCTGTCTCTGAGGCAGAGGTGTGAATCCTGAACGCAGAACTATATTATTATTATATTATTACTATATTATTAACTATATAACCTTGAACAAGTTAGCTTCTATTTTATTTTAAATTATGTGCACATGTGTGTATTTGTGCACATGGGTGCAAGTGCCTTCAGAGTCCAGAAGAGGACACTGAATTCCCTGAAGCGGAACTGTTGTGAGCAACTTGCCATGGGTGCTGGAAAACGAACATGTGTCTTCGGCAAGAGCAGACTATGATCTGAACTGATGAGCCATCTCTACAGTATCAGTTTCTAGTTTTAGTTTTAAAACTTTTCTAGTGTTTGGGATCAAACAAATTTGGCTTTGTACCTAATTAACTCCTTTATGCCTCGGTCACCCTCACATGGAGATGAGAATAAAAAAACAGTCCTCGGATGGCTGCTGAGGGATTAGATGATAACTCAATGTCAACTCGGCACTAGACTGCTGGGACACACACATGACTAATGAGAACAATGGAAACGTGACGGCCTGGGGACACTTGCGGGTGTCTGTTGAGCTCTGAGCAGCCCTGTGTGTAGGAGCAGAGGCTGGCCAGCAGGACCTCCTACCCCAGCCTGGGAAATCCAAGAAGGAAAGTGAGAGAACAAATGGCTGTGGTTCTCTTTGACAGAGCAAATGGCTCGGTTCTGGATGAATCCAGTTTCTCAGGAAGAAGATGACAGGTCCCCAAGTGAAGAGCTGTGTACAGGAATGAGAGCGGGTCCTCCAGGCCTTCCCTGGCAATGTTAGTGGGATCTTGTGAGGCTGTGGGCCCATGGACAAAGGGGTTCTGGCCCAAGACAGCGGAGCCAAGAGCAAAGAGTCCGTGCACTCTGAGGACTCATGGCATGGGGACAGCGTGAAGGAGAGGTTCTTAGACACTCTGAAGATGAAACGAGAAGCTGGACAAACAAAGAGTGCAACAGTCAGAAACGGAAATATACGAACGGGCACTGCCCTGATACAATCAAGGAACAAGGTGTCTCAGCAGGAACAGCCGATCTTATGGGAAAACAGCAACATTTCTTCAAAAAAGTATAATGAAAATTGTGTGCCCCTTTCAAAGGTTTCAATTTAGGTTTTAGAAGCTCAGAGAAATTCAGGGAAATGCACTTTGGCCTCTAGGTGGATAACTGTAAATAATTCTCTTTAACTACCTTTTTTAGACAGAGTAAAGGAAATTAATGTCATTCAGAGCACACCATGGACAGCAAAGAAGCCAGGTTTTGGGTAGGATCCTTCATGTCTGGGAGCATATGGGGCAACTCACAGCCACCTGTAACTCATTCCAGGGATGATGCTGTCTTCTGGCCTCTTCAGGAATCCCCACATACGTGCATGTACACAAATAGACACACTTACACACAAATAAAAGAAATAAATCTTAAAAAAGGGGTGAATTAGTAAATATCTCATAGTTTAAGAAGCTCTAATATATTAATAGCCAATTTCTAACAGGCTGTTTTGGGTATCACTCTGTGCTACACTATCCAGGCTAAATCAAAGGGCAGTAGAAGCAGCTTCTGGGACCCAGGGACACGAGCAGCTAATTCTACGCCTTAAAACTTGGAGGGAGAAGAAGTTCTCAGGTGTCAGATCTAGGGAGAGGAAGGTAAGGAGGCCATCAAGTCCTTTAGCACAGAACTGCCTTTCACACACTTGCTCTATGCTCCCTTAAGGGAAGGTCTGTAGCATCTTCATTGGCCATTACTAGGTACCAGGAAGAGCTAGATCATAGAGGGACAAATAAATATGCACAGTAAAAAGGTGAAGCAAGCTAGGTGTGGTGGTGCATGCTTTTAATCCCAGCACTCAGGAGACAAAGGCAGGCAGACCAATGAGTCTGAGGCCAGCCTGGTTCCATAGTAAATTCCAGGCCATAGTGAGTTCCAAGCCAGCTAGAGCTATGTAGAGAGACCCCATCTCAAAAGCGAAACAGCAAACAAAACAACAACAACAACAACAAACCCATGCCAGTACCATATGCTTCTAAAAGCAGGGCCCTCTTACTTGGGTGCTTTGGCTCCACAGCGACTCTCACAATCGGGGTGGCTTCAAAGTTGAGTGGAATGAACGGAGGGCAGGAGGGCAGACTGCACAGAGTGGCAGATTTTAGAACAAAGTCCTGGAGGCCTCCAATGCCTGCAGAGAGAGAAAGAGCCATGGCATCAATACAGGATGATCGAGTCTGAACTTATACTAGGAAAATAACAGCACAGACCTAGGACATACCTAGTACACTGCCAAAGTGACAAGGAATGAAGTAGGCATCCATTGTTTGCTCGTTTTTAACCTAGGTAATATTCTCTTGTCAAAAATACAGAAGTTCTGGATGAGTGTGGTGGCACACACCATTAATCCCAGCACTTTGGGGGCAGAGGCAGCCAGATCTCTGTGAGTTCCATGCCAGCCTGGTCTACATAGTAAGTTCCAGACTAGCCCGGGCTAATATAGTAAGGCTGTGTTCCAAAAATCAAACAAACAAAAAACCCCACAGAAATTTGCTGGTTTTTCTTTTTCAGATAGACACCACGTTACGTTACATCAGGTTTGGTGGAAGCGTATCTACTTTGGTAACAGAGATGATCACTTCTGGGTTTTGTGCGTGTGTATTTTGTATGTACATGTTCACATGGCCATGTGTATATATGCCTGGGTGTGTGTGTATGTGTGCATGCACACGTGTGTGTACATTCACGGAGGCCAGAGGCAGACTTCAAGTATCTTCTTCAATTGCTTTCTGCCTTGTTTTCTGAGACAGGGTCTCTCGTTGAATTCAAAGTTCACCAACTAACTAGATTGGCTGGCCATGGGCCCAGGGATGTGTCTGTCTCCTGTTCCCCAGTGCTGGGGTCACACTGAGGCTCTTCTAATGTGGATGCTGGGGACCCGAACTCATTTCCTCATACAGACACTTTCCAGACTGAGCCACCTCTCCAGACCCCATTTCTAGATATTTTGTCTGAAAACAACAATTATTTCAAGTTATAGTTTGTAGTCTCTCTTTAAAATATATATTAATTTAATGAATATGAATCTCTGCTAAAATAACCATTTTGCTAAACATATTTACATGTGGATAAAGGGAATTCAGAAATCTATAGTATGGCATGGCTACTGAGTATTTAACCCCCTAGCTATTCTGAATTCTACTTCAGGTTTAAAGAGACTTCAGTCTTCCCTCTCTAGGCTCCTGAATGATGGTTGCATGAGACTCTGAAGGGTACATATGTTCTCTGGATAGATGGGAGTAAAGAGAGTATCTTACAAAGAGATGGAAGGACACTCTGACCTCACATCCAGAATCAGAGTGGACAGTATTTAGAACACATCAAGAACATGCACAAGGATCATTTGGGAGCCATTATGTTGAAATCAAAAAGACTGAGAAGGCTAAGTGGGAAGAAGATCGTCCAGTCTAGTACAGGAGCCCATCTGGGAGAGGTGACCTGAGGCAAGGGTTTTGGACACACACCGGAATGGCAGCTTACAGGACTCTCCCTGTCTGACCACACCAGAGGAAACTTGCCTTTGATGTGCCAACCAGAGAGCATTCAGATTCACCATCTCATGAAGCCTTCCAAGTGAAAGGGAGAATGTGTTCATTTTACTATGAGCAAGTCTGCTGCTCTATCTGTACACATCTCTGCACTCCAGCATACCTGTTTGGTAAAGTCTGCATTCCTTAACACTGCACCCACTGGCCCAGCACCCAGAAGTCTGCCTGGATGCAGCTTCCTGTTTGTCTCCCTGGTATCAGGATCTAACTGATTCTGGAGCTGGCCAACTCTCCAGCAGGGCTACTAGAAATAGCCTCATCTGCAGTGAGGCTAGGCTTCAGGAAAAGCCCATAGTAAATATTCTCTTTCAGACTTCATTCATCTTCCGTATGACCTCTGACAGCGGCACTTCCTTCCTGCACACATAGCACACGGTTTCATTGGAGGACAAATGCTGCTCTTTCCTCTACACCAGAAGGGATACGAGCTGCAGATGGTCAGTGAATCTGAACACTAGCTCTCTGACTTCTGGTTTACATTTTGCCCTTCCAGCAACCAAATCTACTCTTGCTATTTAGATCTGTTCAGACCTGCTGGCATGACAAGAATTCCCCCAAACAGAAAAGAGTCAAGGCCATAGAATTCAAAGCATAGGAAATGATCCGAAGGGCCTAAGACCTTTGCTAGCTGTATTACAGGTTACCTACTGTATTTATTCTAAAATATAATTTAAAGACACAGGAAAAGGATCATCAAGGTTATCTGGGCAAATCACAGTAGAATGACTTAAAATCTCTTTGAGAACTTCTTCATAGGATACAGGGCAACACTGACTGTGCAGCTTGGTTTTATACTAAACACAATTTGAAACAAAATTTTTGCCTTAAAAATAATGCCATCCAATTCAGATCTGAAAAAGACAGAAAAGTGCAAACACATTATCTACTATCCTCACACCCTCGTACTGCTGCTATTTCCTCCCCCACCTCCCCGCCCAGTGTTCTCCTCTTAGGCACACACCTTTACTCTATTATAACATTCAATACTCTTTTTTCCCTTAAATCATGACTTTTTCTTTCACTTCAATCGTTTCAGTCAATAGTATAATAATTAGCCAGACACGGAATCCCCACACTCAGGAGGCTGAAGCAGGATGATGATGAATTAGAGTCAATTTGTGCTAAACAGACCTTTTCTTAAAACAAAACTCAAACCTTGCTGTTCCCTTCAACTAGGACTTGGAGGGGAGGAGCATACTCCCAAGGAATCATTTCAAAATTTCTGAATTAGGAAGAGATTGGTTCCATGTGAAAAATCCCAGATAATGGTGGCCATCATTTTTTAGTCGCTATATTTATTAAAAACAAACAAACAAACAAACAAACAGAAAAGCCAGATTAAGGAATATGTCGATAAAAGCAGTTTATGGAGCACAAGAACTTCAGCTTCGTTTTTTGTTTTGTTTTGTTTTGTCTTATAACCAACTGAGGGTAAATGAGTGTGAATGCTAGTGGGCCTCACAGACAGGATGACAGTTACCAGAACCAAGTAAATGCTGAGTTCTTCAGCGGGGCACAGAGGCCCTGGCTAGGCTCTATATCATTCATTTGATTCTGTTAAGACAAATATTAACATTTTGTAATGTTAGCAGGCCATTTTTCCAGGCTGTCCCTAATATCCCCCTTTAATAAGTAGCTCAGACATAAACAATACATAAAACATACATAAAAAGGCCTGTTAGCAATGTTTTGCAGAGACTGAGAAGTAGGTTGGCTTTCTGTTCCATGGGCTGAGTCAATCCAGCACCAGGTTGCCCTGCAGGCAGGAAGATGGCGAAGCCACCACTAAATACTAACATTGCTTTCCGGGGACCAGCCAGTCAGCTGTCTGGACAGAAAGCAGCATTACCATCTTATGGAAAACGTACGTTTGTAAAGCACTACTCCCTGGTAAAAGAAACGTGTCACTGGGATTACAATATCTTGGAAAATACGTAATGGTTTAGCTAGCAGATGCTCCCTAAGGTTTAACATCATAACAGTTCACCCCCTCACCTCCCCACCCCCACCCCCTGCGCACGCGCATCCCCAGCCTGCCCTTCCAACAATGGTTGGGCCTGAATCAATGGATTCTGTAAACTGTGGAAAAGCAGACTTGCACATAGCCTCAGGTCCGTTCAAGCACTTGGAGCCACTTTGGACAGGATGTGGGGAATTTTCTATTTTTCAGTACAGATGCCTTAAGATGTAGGATGCTGTATCCTTGGTTGTGCAAGGCTACATTCTGCCCTATGCCTGATGTCATTAGGTACCCAAGGACCCAATACATCTGTCCCCAGCTTACGCTCCAGTTCTACTTCCTTGTCGCTCAGACCCAGCAGTTTTAAAGAGTGTTAGTGAACCCACACTTTACAACCCTCATCGAGAGGGTGGGGAAGACCAGAAACGAAAACATGCCCTTTCCAAGCCTGCTTCACCAGCACTGCCAAGGTTGATGGGTCGAGACTAGCTGAGGTGTTCAGAAGACTGCTTGGCCTGTTAGGTGTGCTAAGCAGGCCCATGAAATCAACAGCCTGTCAGCCTCCTCATGGCCCTAGAGAAAAGTCTTGCAACAATGACATCATCATGTCATTTTCTTTTTTTCTTCTCGTAGGAACAAATAAGCTAAAAATAGTTCTTAAGTAGGTTACACTCAGAACTGGAGGCCCTTTCCTCAGAAGAGAATAACGAGAAAACTAACACCGTAAAGAATTATAAATTTGTAATTAATAAATTTTGGTGTATTTAATTAATTCTGGTGTATTTAAGAATAGGGAGCAAACTGCCCATTGAGGTAAAAGAGTTATAACCATATCACCATAGGGTCTCAGTTTATGCCCAAGATGTGGTCACAGGGAGCCAGCTCACTCCACTCCTGTGGAAACACCATGGAGTTTGGCTAACACAAGCAGGCACGGGAGATGAGGACTCCAACAGGGGAAGAGCCTGAAGCGGTCAGCACCCGAGTGCCGCCTGGTTATGTGTCCAAGGCAAATGAGAGGGCGCCTCAAAGAAGCCTCCCTTCTGTCTTCCCCTGTTACACCAGGTCAGATGAGAGCTGCACAGGCTAGCCCAGGAAAACAAGGCAGCATGCCCTTCAGTAAGACATGTGAAACAAACGATGTTTTCCACCAGAGCGAAACAGCTGTGAATGGCTGGTAGAGGGGTTGTGTAAGGTGAGGAAGGAGATTCTAGCCCCAACCAGCAGAGACACCCTAGTCCTAACAGTCCCCAACACTCAGGGCAGGGGGCAGCAGAGAGCACAAGGCTGGAGGTGGTAGAGACAGGTGACCAAGGGGCTGAACTTCCCAGCATGGATGCTAGTCTTTGGTGTGAAGGCTGTGGATGTGGTAGACTACAGCTGGATTAGGGACCTAGGGACCAAGGCGGGACTGTCCCTGGATTAGGGACCCAGGCAGGGCTGTCTCTGGATTAGGGAATGAGGTGAGGTGGGACTGTCCCCAGATTAGGGAATGAGTTGGGCTGTCCCTGGATTAGGGAATGAGGCGGGGCTGTCCTGTGGTGATTTGTGAGAGGCTGGAAAGATGAAAGGGAGGAAACAAGGACAAAATGCAGCTTCTGCCGCGGGCAGGAAAGGGAAGTGTTACAGTCAAAGCCTTCTTTTAGGTGTGTGAGTTCTTATTACTATTTACATTATTCATTGTGTAATGAACCTTTTAGCTCTATCTCCCCTTTCTCTAAATAATTTTTCTGTATTTTGTGTTTGAGGTTTTTCTATTTGGTGTCTAAGCATCAAAGCTTAGAAAGTTCTGTTCAAATAACTGATTAATAAGCATTCGAATTCCCCCAGTCTTCCAACAACATGAGTTCTAAGGGCAGGGATCCAAAGCGGGCACTACATAATGATTCTCCAAGGACTGAATGAATGTGAGCACTTCCTGTCCTCACAGAGCTTAAGACCTGACGGGACAAAGGCAGGGGAAAGAATTACAGTACAGTATGGCCACTGTTACAAGAAGGCAAGTGCATTCTGTTTACAGAAAAGAGAGATCACAAGGTTCTAGGCTTCCTTGAGACACTGAAATAAAGAGATAAGGAGACAGCCGTGCAGAGTGCGTGGGAGGGTGTTCTGAAGAGCTGAAATGGCACCATTGTAGGCCCAAGGGAGAATACAAGGTCCTTATTGACAGACACAGCGTGGAGCTTAAAGCAGGACTGAAGAGCCGTTCACCCCAGTGTTCCCACTTCTCTGGGACCCTGCAAATGCTATGGGTTCTCTTCTCTAGTCCACATGTGTGCTTGTCATGTGTGATGTGGAGTCAGGGGATTTGAATCTAATTACGGCTCTAACCTTGGGCAATAAATGAAGCAGCGGCAGTGGTAATTATAAAGGTCATAGTGGCTGCTGCTGTGCTGACCGGCAAGCTTGTCAGATTCTGAATCTACATTTGGGGTATGAATTGACCTGTGTTAGTCAATCACATGGATACACCAAAGAGTTAACTACAATGAGTAACAGATTTGCATTCATAATCCCACCCATCCATGGACTCTGTGCTCTGTCCCACTGACCTAAACTTACACTTTGCACGGAACATACTGGTTTAGATAACAGTTTTCAGGGTGAGTTTCAAATGGAATGGTTTCAATAAATGGAGGAACATACGCAGGTCAGCACGCAAGAAGCGTAAACTGCTTAGAGTAGATTAAAAATAATGCTGCACATTTGTCTAAAGGCAAAACTTAAGGAGGGAAGGAAAGAAGAAACGAGGGAGAGAGAGGAGGGAAAAGGAGGGAGAAAAGACATAGGGTTTTTTAAGTCAGAAAAACATAACCTGACTCCTTCTGCCTTTAAAACTCAAATATTTCCGAATGGCAAGAGGAAATGAGTTCCTTCTGGATGAAATGGCGACTCCAGCTCAGGTACAAAATGATCCTGACCAAAATAGTCAAAGAAACAGAAAGCCAGGGAAAAGCTGAATGAACAGGTGAAACCAGAGAAGGGCATGTCCAGCTGAGAGCTATTTCTGTTCACCGTGGACCAGATTAAAGACGACCAAAGGGGCAGCGCGCGCGACCCTGTTCAGGAGAAAGTGGCGTGACTGGGGGGGGGGGGGGGGGGGGGGGGGGCACACGCACAGCCAGCACAGCGATGGTGGTCGTCAGATGCAGCATCAGTGGAGAAGAACGAGAGGCCGACACAGACCAGCAAGCACAAGCATGTGGACGGCACGTCCAAGGCGGCAGACAGGAGGAGGGCCTGGTCGGCAAACGGCAGGGAGACAATAAGCCGATGAAACAGAAAAAAATACCACTGTCACACTCGCTGAAAAAGAAAATTTCCTATGGATCAAAGGTGAAATGTGGAACAACAAAAACCGGGACACTTAAATCCCAAAGACTCCACAACACGAGACTCATAAACCTCAGGAACTTGTAAGAAACACACTTTGTAACAGAGGACAAAAAACCAAAGCGACAAAAATGACTCTGGTATCAAAGAGTTGGGAGAATGCAAGCGTTAAGTGCTAGTGTAAATCAAGGATTCCTGAAAAGCAACAGGAATATAGACGAAGAATACAAGCATATTTACAAAAAGATTCTAAAAGAGGGGGAGCCCTGGCTGTTAAAAACCAAAAAACAACCCCAAGTCTTAATCTCATTAAACAACACAAATATAAATTAAAACAAGACACCATTTCACATCTATGTAAGTGGTACAGAAGAACCAAGTTTTGGTAGCTATGTGTATTAAAAAGTGGGTTCTATGTACTATAGTTGGGATTAAAGGTTGTTACAACTGTTACTAGCATTTAGTAGGCTGGGCCAGGACCTCATAATGTGTACAAAAGGAGTCTGCCCCTTTATATGCATGATTTGTGGGTTCTATGCTGGATAACTAGTCAACAGTAATCTGAGCTTAGCTCTAATTTCATTTTAATAGCAAAGGCGGTTGTGGTGATATTTTATTTGTGCTGAAATGTGGTGATATTTTATTTGTATTTTAATAAGTAAAGCATGCCTGGAGATCAAGGGGAAAAAGGCCAGACATTTTTAAGTAAACATAGAAGTGAGGCAGTGGTAGCACACGCCCTTATTCTGATCACATGGCAGGCAGGGTCTCTGTGTGTTCAAGGACACACTAGGGAACAGCCAAGCTGGTGCATACACTTTTAATTCCAGTCCCAACCATAGAGACCTGCAGGTCTGTACAGACAGGCAGTGACAAGGAAGTGAGGTAGCTGGGCTAAGAGCCAATGAGAGGGCAGAACAGCAAGGCAATAAAAGCCCGGGTAGACAGGAAGTAGCTCTCTTGGGGCGGTGTGGTGAGTTAAGCTTAGCTGGTGGCTCTCCCTATCTCCTCTAAGGCTTTCTCCCCTGTATTTGGCTCTGTGTTTCTTATTTAATAAGACCGTTAGAAATTCGTCTACAGGTAGTTGATCTCTTTTCTTTTTACAGTTAAATATACACTAAAATTTTAAGAATGGAATTACTACATAAATCAGAGGAAGAATGAACCCGTTGTGAAAACAAGATATTCAATATCTTACCAACAGGCACTCAGGGCAGTCATCAATCCCATACATTCTATCCAACTGCATTTGTTACTGTGATGTAAACACCATGTGAATTAGTCATATGAATTAATCACATCTCTGACACAGTCACAAATAATCTTTACATTCCAAAGGGCAATGTACTTTATTGAAGATTACTTCCTATTTGTCCTTATAACCAAATTATTACACTGTTGTAAAAATTAGGTAGGCAGGCAGATTATTTTATCTTTGAATTTTGTTTCCAGGAAGAAAGGTGATGTTAGATTAGCTATTAAAATAAGGTTTGGATTGATGAGGTTAAAAAACCATTGCCCTAGTAAAGCATCCACATGTTCAAAGGTCTTCACTTTTCTAACAGCAAAAATCTGAAAGCAAGATGGCTAGAGAGTGGAGGCCTGTCATCTTCACAACATTTTCGAGGAGTTCAAGGCCAGCCTGGGCAAATCAGTGATACCCTGTGTGGTGGTCTGAGTGAGAGTGGCCCCCATAGACTCATATATTTGAATGTTTAGTCGCCAGGGAGTGGCACTATTTGAAAGGACTAGAAGAATTAGGAGGTGTGGTCTTGTTGGAAGAAATGTGTCACTGGAGGTGGGCTTTAAGGATTCAAAAGCCCACACCAGGCCATGCTCTCTCTATCTCTGCCTATGGATCAGGGATGTAGCTCTCAGCTCCTTCTCCAGCACAGTGCTTGCCTGTCGCCACGCTCTCTGCCATCATGATAATGGATTTAGCCTCTGAAACTATAAGCAAGCCTCCAATTAAATGCTTTCTTTTTTATAAGAGTTGCCATGGTCAGGGTGTCTCCTTACAGCAATAGAACAATGACTAAGACAGAAGTTGGTACTAAGGACCAGGGTACTGCTGTGACAGGCCTGACCATGCTGCTTGTTGGAGGAATACAGAAGACGTTGGGACTTTGGACTAGAAAAGTGGTTGCATACTTTAAGCAGAGCTTAGTTGGTTATCCTTGTAGGAGTATTAGAAGACAGTGCTGAAGGTAATTTGAACTGTGGGGATCCAGCTCACGAAGTTTCAGAGGGGAGGAATATTAGTAAGTGGCTTAGAGATCATCCTTGTGATATTCTGGCAAAGAACTGACTGCTTTTTGCCTTTGTCCTAAAAATCTGCCTGAGGCTAAATTGAAGAGTTTTAGATTAATGCCACTGGCAGAGGAGATTTCAAGACAGCCTAGTATTGACTCTGTCATGTTATTAGTAATACTCTTATGCAGATCTGTAATGAAAAGAAGAAAGCTAGACAAAGAGAATACAAACTGTACAGTTTGAGGGAAAAAGGAGCACTGGGAAGTGTAATGGAGCCGAGTCCACTGCTCCAGGAGTTACAAAGTTTAAAGGAAAGCCTGATGCTAAATGGAATAAAGGGAGTGGTGACCTCAGGGCAAGACCCCACCCAGCGAAGCTTCCAACTTGTGAAAAGGAATTAAAGAAAAGCTTAAGCAGTAAAAGAAACCATCTACAGCGGAAAGCTGATGCAAGTATAATGGAAGGAGGGGCCAAGTTCATGGAGCAGAACTTGGCAGCTTTGGCCACATGGTTCTGGCTTTAAAGTCAAGAATACAAGAAAGAGGTTGTCGAATTTCTCTCCACAGCCAAGGAAATAAGGAAAGACAGTGAGTGAGGCTGGAGCTTGTGCCGGGTGTTTTTACATGGAGACGCAGAGAGGCCTATGTATGAAGCTATGAAGGGGAAGCCTAGATTGCCCTGGAAACCCCAAGATGCTGAAGATGTCAGAGTCACAGGACACATACCAAGGACAGCCGCTAACAGGAAGTGGCACCAGCCCAAGAGAGAGAAGTGTGTTGCAGTTAACAAAGCTGAAAGGAGCTGGAGATCTGAAGAATGCTTGGATATCAGACACAGAGAAGCAGAATTTGAGTGTGCCCTGCTGAGTTTCAGTCTTGTTTTGGTCCAGTATTTCCTCACTATGCTCCCTTTCCTCCCTTTTGGAATGGTAATACATATTCTGTGCCATTGTCTTTTGGAAATATGTGACTTGCTTTTTGGTTTTGATTTTATAGGGCTTACAGTTAAGAGACTGCATGAATCTCAGAAGAGACTTTGGACTTTTAAATAGTGTTGAGATGGTGAATGACTAGGAGGATTTTTGAAGTTGGACTGAATGCAATTTGCGTCATGAATAGACTATAAGCCTTTGGGGCCAGGGAATGGAATGTGGTAGTTTGAATAAGAATAGACACTAGAGGCTCATATTATTTGAATGTTTAGTTACCAGAAAGTGGCACTATTTGAGAAGGATTAGGAAGTATGGCCTCGTTGGAGGAAGTGTGTAACTGGGGGTAGGCTTTGAGGTTTCAAAAGCTCACATCAAGGGCAGGTGCGCGCTCTCTCTCTCTCTCTCTCTCTCTCTCTCTCTCTCTCTCTCTCTCTGCTTGTGGATCAGGATGTAGCTCTCAGCTACTTCTCCAGTATCATGCCTACTACCTGCTGCCATGTGCTCTGCCATGATGAGAATGGACTAAACCTCTGAAACTGTAAGCAAGCCAGCAATTAAATGCTTTCTTTTATAAGAGTTGCCTTGATCATGATGCCTCTTCATAGCAACAGAATACTGACTAAGATACCCTGTGACTAAATACTTAAGCAAGAAGACTAGAGATCTAGCTTGGGTGGAGCATTTGCCTAACACATGCAGGTCTTACCCTGCATTCCTAGTGCTGGGGAAAAACACCACCCACAAACCTGAAAGCCACTTTCAATAACTGTGAACGGAAGAACAGAAAAATTACGTTATAAACTCAGACAATGCAATCAACATGGGTGGGAACTGAAGGAATACCCCTGAAGGTGGGCACGGCGGTACATGCTTATAGTCCCAATACTGCAGAGCCAGAGTCAGACAGAGGACCATGAACTAGATATAGAACAGCCTAGGCTACAGAGTGAGACCCTTTCTCAGAGAACCAAATTAACTTCCCTCACATCCACCAAGCTAAAACAACATGAAACAGCATAAGAAAAATGTTGCACAAGTCACAAACAGTATCTATTATTCAAAGTTTAAAAATTCACTCTGTACGTATCTATGCGTTCTCCTACAGACACATTTTAAAGCAGGGGAGTGGAAACTACATAGCAGCCTCAAAACAGGGCACCGCTGGGGCAGCTGGGAGCTCTGGCAGAGCCACGGGAGAGCCACAACAAAGGCTCCTTAGGTGACCACTCAATAGTAAGAGAAGAAGGGATACAATTACAGGAACACGTCCAAATCAGTTAAACCTGGATGAGTATGTGGGTGTTCACTGTACTATTCACTACTTAAAGGACTGCAAATTTTAAAATGTTGATAACGATCTTAACTGCCTTTTTATATTTTCCATATTTCTGTACCTTGTAAAATTTTTTTTTTTTTTTAGTTCACTAAGATGTGTATCTCTTGGGAGCTGAGGAGGTATCTCAGTATGTGAAGTACTGCCTTCCAAGCATGAGGGCTTGAGTACAGTCCCCAGAAAGCATGTGAAAACGCTGGATGTGGAAGTGTTCTGTAATCCCAGTGCTGGGGAAGAGGACAGGAGGATTCCTGGGCTCACTGGTCATCAAGTGTAGCCTAATTACTGACATCTAGGCCAATGAAAGAGTCTGTCTCAAAGGAGGCAGGCAGCAATTCTGAGCCTGCCACTCGAGGCTCTCTTCCACCCTCTACATTGTACGTACACATGTGCTGCCCCCCACACATGCACAGAAACACACCTGAAGCGCAGCTTTCAGTTTTTAAAATGCACATACTTTAAAATTATAACCTTAAGTGCATAGTGAAATATAAACATATGCATAGGAAAATCTGTACTCAGCGTCAAGAGTGTTATCCCTTTAGTTCTCACACATTTAAACAAATGAGCTCAGCAAAATGCCTACTTTTATTAGGATAACATTTATCTAAAAACAGGAGCTAAAAATAAAAACAACAACAATAACAACAACAAAACAGCCTTTTGTTGCTCCTGGGGCTTGAATGAATACTCCCATTGTTTGAGTGCTCACAGAGTAATAAACCCTGGGATTATGCTTTGAATGGATTGCATCAGTATTAATCAACTTGAGCCCAGAAACTGAAACTGCTCTCTGACTGTCAGATCCCCCTGTACCTGTGTGCCTGGTGTCCAGAGGGAGGTTTGGGTTCCCATCAGATGGGGAACGGCCTGTTCCTCAGGTTAATCAAGGTCTTTCCCAAGAGTGAAGTACTGAACAGCCTGAGAATGAAGGCTGTGCTGACTCTCAGCCCCAAACACAGGCCCTCCTCCGGATTCTGCCTTAGCAGGCCGCCACATGAGTACCGGGCCTGCACCACTCGGGACTCCCCCGGACCCTTAACCACTAGTAGGGAGCACTTCTCTAGTGTCACTATTTTACTCAAAGGCCAGTCAGGAGAACTGGAATTTGGAGTGGACTTTGGAATCTCATTAGCTAACACAGGGATTTGAGGTTGAACCCAACCCTGTTGCTGAAGGAGCATTTCATACAATTTCTGTACTTTTAGAAATTTATCTCACTAAGTACTGTACTGATCGCTCATGCTTCCAGCTGTGTTAAGGACCACGGGAGGCAGATGAAGACAAGATCAGTTCTTGTGTTTTGTTAGTGTGGCTGTTCCTATAGCATTTTTAAAATTCACTTTTTACCTTGTATGTAAAAATCATAAAAACTTTATTTTAATGGAGTACCCTGTAATACTTTGACGTGTTTACATTGTGTGATGTTTAAATAAGATTAAGCTTATCTACCTCCCTAAATTTATCACTTCTATCTTTTTTTTGTTTTTTGTCTTTTTGTTTTTTTGATTTGCTGGTATTTTTAAATAGACAGCAAAGCTCTCAATGGAAGTTTCCACCATGATCAATTCACCTGCTGCAAATGGTCTGATTTAGTTACACTGTTTACATTTGGGGACAGCAAACATTTGCCCATCCCAGTGGTTAGATAACTTACAGAAGTCGACAGTTTCAGAAGGGGTCACCCAGCACACCACGTGTTCAGCCTTCAGTGAGAACTTCCAAAGTCCCTGTGAGGTCACGTCACCACCGGCTGTGTCGCCCTTCCTTGCAGGGCCACATCAGGAACAGTAGCTTAGTCCCTGCTGGTGACTGCTGGGGCAGTGCTGGAACTTAGTCCATTACTGCTGCCTTACTGAACCGACTTTGTAGCTGAGGCTCTCCCATGTGTCTGCATCTCGATGCGGCATGGGTGCCACTGAGCTATGTTCCCAGACTGCTGACTAAATTTTACGCGAGATGCATCAGTTCAATTCAAGCGAATACCCATTTCCAGAGCGTGCATTACCTCCACAGTAAGAAGCAGCAGCCTGCAAGACAGCTGTTACCATGGCCCAAAGTAAAAGGAAACCATCACATTTTCTCTCTTATCAGAACTTCAAGCCCAGGGGAGGTGAGATGGCATGGGTTCCATCCCCAGGGTCCACAGGATAGAAGGAGAGAATTGACTCCTACAACCTGTCTTCCAACCTCCACACAGGAACGGTGACAGACACGTGCCCACCCGCTGAGTAAAAGAAATAAATTTAAAAATTTTTAATTGTAAAAAACACTTCAAGTTCAGTTTTTCAATTAATATCATCTTAAATTTAAGAAAAATTTTATACCATAGTGGTTATGAGTTTTAATTATGTATTTTAAAAACACAGTGGCTGATAATGGTGTGAAAAGCAATCAAACTAGAAAACAAAAAGATTGGTACTGTAAGGAATGGATTAATGTTGACTCAATTAAAAACAAGTGAAAATAACTGGTGGGGCTCAGAATCAATATGGCCATTCTATTTGTTACCTTCAGTACAATATATTTCTGCAAGGCAGCAGTGTTTCCTAACTAGATAAGACCAGCTTCAATGTCTAGAGATTGGGCAAATATGTATACCTGTCCAAATACTACACAACCATTAAATAAACTGACTTTGGCGATCACTGAGATAAAGTAGAATAGGCAATTTTATGTAAATAGGATTATATACATAAAATAGAAGGAAAACAATTATAATAAGACAAACTGAAGTAGTGTTAGTATCATGTGATCTTTTAAAAATGAAAAACTGTTGCCAATTTTACACTGAAAACTTGTTTACAAGCTATAAGAACTTTTGCAGTGTTTGTGGAGCATGGCTGGGATCAAGAGATTATAAACTACTGAGAGAGTGGAGCACTCAGTCCTAAATGAGATGTCTTCATCAAACCCTTCCCGACAAAGCTCAGGATCTATGTAGAAGAGGCAACAGGAAGATTCTAAGAGCCAGAGGTGATGGACGACTCTAAGAAAACAGTCTTCCAAGCACGGCAAGGCTGATGCACATGTGAACCCAGACACCATGGCTGGCGGCTGGCGGCACAGGCACAACCTACTCAGGCTCAAGCCAGCCAGAGTCCCAGCCATGAGACAGGGAAATGGACACGGGCTCCCACCCCTAACCAAGACACTGTTTGCAACTGACATCTACTTGCAAAGGAAAAACCGGTTTTCTCCAGTGGGGTGTCACTGGATATATCAAGCACACTCAGGCAGGCCCCATGCTCGGAAATGGTTGACCAACACAAACTAACTTGGGGGTGGGGGGGGGGGGGGTGGGGGAGGGGGTGGCTGCCTCCTTTGTTTTGGCATTTTTTTTTATCTTATTGGTATTCCATTTGTTTTGATTATTCTTTAGGAGAGAAGAAGAACATAAAGTTGGGTTTATGGAGGTCAGGAGGGTCTGGGAGAAGTTAGGGGAGGGGAAAATATGATCAAAATACATTATATGAAAAAAACTTTCAAATAAATTAAAAAAAGTAATCTGACTTTAGAGTAAGCAAGACTTCATAAAATAGGTATACAAAACACTAACCACAGAAGAATCATGAAGCCTTAGATTGTATTAAAATACACTAAGACATCACTGGAGAGCCAAAGGTGGGGAGAGGTATCTGCAGTCTATACGCTCAGCAAGGGACATCTACGCACCAAGAAGATAGGAAGGATACCCAAAGCTCAATATAAAAAGAGGCCAGGAAGGAAGAGTAGATATTTAACAGGCTTTTCACAAACAGAAATCGATGTTCAACAAAAAAAAGGCATTTATTTTCACTAGTCATTGGGGAAACTAACATAGGATATGACCTCATAAAGAAAAAAATGGCTCGAATGAAAAGGAAAGCAGAAACAATTGTTAGTTGTGATATGGAGTACCCAGAACTCTCAGACGCTTCTGTCAGAAACCGAAATTCTTATTCACCAAACATAAGCATATGCCTGTTCTATGATCCAGCAAGTTCTCTCCCAATAGAAGCATGCAGATATAAACACCACGACATTCATAAGAACATTCAAAACAGCAATATTCCTAACAGGCAAATACTGGAAAAATTACTTAACTATCTCCCAACAGAATAGTGGATAAAGTATAGTAGGCACACATAGAGTGATGAGAATAAACAAATGAGAATTATGTGTATGGATGGATCTCACAACAGAATATTGAATAAGTCCAGCTGTACAGTACATTGTCATAGTCTGGCAGGAAACAGAAGAAGCCCCTGACTGGTCTGCTCATCTTTTCCATCCCCACCCCCCACTCTCCAGTGCTGACAGCATGTGTTTCACTGCTGAGTGACTACTGAAGACACCCGGCCTCAAGAAAATTCCTCCCTTATTGGACTATGCACAGTCTGCCTCCCCTTGCCTGCTCTCTTCTCGCCACTTTCTGGTTCTTGACATGCTATGGTTTATCCACAGTCTAGTTCTTTTAAACACCCACTGGAAGATGTCCAAAAATAAAAAATGCAGAAGGCTACACTATGGTTTTGTCTTTATTTTTGGAAAAAACAAAACAATGTTCTAGCAAATACACTTACTTCTCTACTGCTAACATCCAACATGTCACCAGAGAACTGCTGTGTGCTTACATCTATATTACTATCACCACTGTGAAGACCCAGCCATGGCGAGAGTAAAACCGCAGCCTACATCCCAGGGAACATACCTGTAGAACACAAATCAGCAGGACAACGGGAAGGTCATTTCAAATGGCAAGTCTCCACAGATGTAACATGACAGCCTTATGTATGTGATTTTCAAGGCAAAGACCCCCAACATCCTGTGGGGTGGGATGGTGGTTATCTCTAATTGATCTAACTGATCTAATTGATCAAAATCTGGGGACTCCTAAGAAGGGAATGTCCTCCTAAGAGGGAGGCTCCTTTACTCCATCAGGAACACTGGGATGTGTTTGCTCAAACTAGAGGACTTCTGATTTATTAATAAACTGTCCCTAGTGCAATCTGTTGCAAACTAAGGAATCAACAGTAGCACGAATCAGAAATGCTGGTGTAGCATCTATAAAGAAATCCTCATCAGACAGACTAATGCAAACTAGTTCTCAAGGCTGCCAAGCCTGTCTGTGGCACTATCATTAGATTAACAACCACTGAAGCCCACCAGTTTATACGGATTCTTATCTGGAATATGTTCATCAGCTAACCCGGAATCCCCAGGGCTGAGCTCACAGATGCCAAAGATTCTTGGATACTCCCTGTGGGTATAGGGGACATTACTGTGACCCAATGTCTTCCAGAGGACAGCTCTTACAGGTGTTTTTCCTATCTCCCAAAGGGTTCAGCCATGGGCCAAAAGGCAAAGAAACGAACAGACCTTATGAAACTAATGCTCAGATGCAGAACTGCCCTGTCATGTCTGTTCTCTTCTTCCTTGGCACCAAAATTACCTTCCCAGGTCCTTCTACCAATCCTCTGTACCTGCTACTCCTCTGAACTCCAGAAGATAATGCAACGCATGCTGAAATCACCCTTGGGACCTCACTCCTCACATTACTAGCACACATTAAGAAAATGGCCTATGGGATTTGCTCAGGTAGCAGAAGAGGAGGCTGTGGCAATACTACTGAGTATCCTCAGAAATTGGGAAAAGCCTCCAGGGAGCCATGGAAGCAGCTGGGGTTCCACATCCAGTATGATAGCAGGGAAAGAAAATCCCCTCTCACTCTTTGTTTTAGTTAAAGCATCTCTTTAAAGCTCCGAAAACAACTTTTATAGCTGGCCTATAAAACAATATTGTCCCCAAGTTAAATACATAACCATATATTATAAACCCATAGGTCCTCAGAGTAAGTCATCTTACAGAGAAGGAGTGTGAGGGGAAGGTGGGCACAGCCTGCCCTCACTGCATAGTCCCGGATGGTTCTGGAGACTTCCTCACTGCCAGGCCAGGGCTGGTCCCCTCTGCTCTTTCCTCAGTGTCTTCTGGTATGAGGGCTATGTTTTCGAGGGACAGGGCAATTACAATATTGCTTCTCCTCTCCACAACCATTGGAATTCATGTGCCTTCTCTCCACTGAAAAGTGGTCCCCCCCCCC
>CABHPP010115242.1:0-51217 GCA_902168425.1 Peromyscus attwateri | reverse complement strand
TAGTTCCCAGCATTCCTCCCACCTCTGCTCTTTCATCACGTATGTCCTCCCATCTCCTCTTATTTCTCACCTGGGTGGTAAGGTTGTAGACTTCCATGTAGCTTCTTCACACACACTTCATTTTGGTTGACCTTTTCCTTGCCTTCTTGGTTCCCATAATTCCACAACTTGCTCGAGCCTTTCTGGCCTCTGTGTTCTCACTGTTTTTTCATTTCACCCATTTTCTGCTCTTCTTCCTCCCATAATGCATACTCTCCTCAATGGCCCCCTGCTGGATTCCTGTCTTCCACTTGTATTCCAGGTTAAACCCAAGACAAAAGATTTGGAGCTAGGATCCACATATGAGAGAGAACATGTTATGTTTGTCTTTTGTGGCCTACAGAATCCCTCTCAGTAGTTTTTCCCATTCTATCTATTTACCTGCAAATTTCACAATTTCATCCTTCTTTATAACTGATTAATATTACATTGTGCATATGCACCACATTTTCATTGTCCATTCATCAGCTGATGGACATCTAGGATGATTCTACTCCTTAACTGTTGTGACTAGAGCAGCAATGAACATGAAGGAACAAGTACCTCTGCAGTAGGATGCAATCCTTTGAGTGTGTGACCAGGAGTGATATAGCAAGTTATGTGACCATTTTAGTTCTAGTATTTTGAGGAACTCCAACATTGATTTCCAAAATGGCACCGTTAGTTTACATGCCCATCAACTTCCCCAAATATCTGTTGTCATTTGTATTCCTGATGATGGTTATTTTTGCTGGGGTGAGATAGAATCTTAAGGTAATTTTAATTTCATTTTTTGATAGCTACAGATAGTGAACAAAAAAAAAAAGTAGGACTTGGCATTGAGATTGCACTGAACTGGTACATTGTTTTGGTCAGAAGGCCATTTTCAGCATTAATTCTTCTAATCCATGAACATAGACTTTCTATTTGCTGAATTTCTCTATTTATTTATTCAGTGCCTTGAAGTTTTATTTTATAGCCTATTGTACACTTACCATGATTTCTTTATCCATTAATCTGTCAAGATTTTTTAATTATTTTCTATATCTTGGCTATTGTAAATAATGCTGCAGTGAATGTGGCTGTGCAGATATTGCTTTATGATCCTAATTATATTTCCTTCAAATATGTACCTGAACATGAGTTGCTGGATTATATTATAGCTCCAAATATTAATTTTGAGGGATTTATTTACTATTTCCATAAGGACTATACTACTTTACACTTTTTATTGTCCTCTATAATTTTTTTATTTTATTTTATAATTTAATTTTACATATTAGCCACGGATTCCCGTCCTCCCTCCTCCTGCCACCGCCCATCCCCACCCCCACCCCTCATTCCCATTTCCTCCAGGGCAAGGACTCCCCTGGGGATTCAGCTCAGCCTGGTAGATTCAGTCAAGGCAGGACCAGTCCCCTCCTCCCTTCACCCAGGCTGAGCAAAGTGTCTCAGCATAGGCCCTAGGTTCCAAAAAGCCAGCTCATGCACTAAGGGCAGGTCCGGGTCCCACTGCCTGGGGGCCTCCCAAACAGTTCAAGCTAATCAACTGTCTCACTTATCCAGAGGGCCTGATCCAGTTGGGGGCTCCTCAGCTATTGGTTCATAGTTCATGTGTTTCCACTAGTTTGGCTATTTGTCCCTGTGCTTTTTCCAGTCATGGTCTCAACAATTCTCGCTCATACACTCCCTCCTCTTTCTCACCAATTGAACTCCCGGAGCTCCACCTGGGTCGTGGCTGTGGATCTCTGCATCCACTTCCATCAGTCACTGGATGAGAGTTCTAGCATGACAGTTAGGGTGTTTGGACACTCGATCACCAGAGTAGGTCAGTTCGGGCTTTCTCTCGAACGTTGCCAGTAGTCTATTGTGGAGGTATCTTTGTGGATTTCTGGGGACCTCTCTAGCACTTTGCTTCCTCCTATTCCCATGGGGTCTTCATTTATCATGGTCTCTTTTTCCTTGTTCTCCCTTTCTGTTCTTGATTCAGCTGGGATCTCCCGCTCCCCTAAGCTCTCTTTCCCTCAACTCTTGCCCTTCATTACCACTCCTCACGTCCAGTTTGCTCATATAGATCTCATCCATTTCTCTGTCATTGGGTGATCCCTGTGTCTTTCTTAGGGTCCTCTTTACTAGGTAGCCTCCCTGGAGTTGTGAGTAGCAGTCCAGTCATCCTTTGTTTTACATCTAGTATCCACCTATGAGTGAGTATATACCATGTTTGTCTCTCTGAGTCTGGGTTACCTCACTCAGGATGATTTTTTCTAGATCCATCCATTTGCCTGCAAACCTCATGATGTCATTGTTTTTCTCTACTGAGTAGTACTCCATTGTGTATATGTACCACATTTTATTTATCCATTCTTCAGTTGAAGGGCATCTAGGTTGTTTCCAGGTTCTGGCTATTACAAATAATGCTGCTATGAACATAGCTGAGCATGTGCCCTTGTGGTATGATTGAGCATTCCTTGGGAATATGCCCAAGAGTGGTATAGCTGGGTCTTGGGGAAGATTGATTCCCAATTTTCTAAGAAAGTGCCATATTGATTTCCAAAGTGGCTGTACAAGCTTGCATTCCCACCAACAGTGGAGGAGAGTTCCCCTTGTTACACATCCTCTCCATAACAAGCTGTCTTCAGTGTTTTTGATCTTAGCCATTCTGACGGGTGTATCTCAGAGTCGTTTTGATTTGCATTTCCCTGAGATTAGGGATGTTGAGCAATTCCTTAAATGTCTTTCAGCTGTTTGAGCTTCCTCTGTTGAGAATTCTCTGTTTAGCTCTATAGCCCATTTCTTAATTGGACTGTTGGGCATTTTGATGTCTAATTTCTTGAGTTCTTCATATATTCTGGATATCAGCCCTCTGTCAGATGTGGAGTTAGTGAAGACCTTTTCCCATTCTGTAGGTTGTCGCTTTGTCTTGTTGACCATATCCTTTGCTCTACAAAAGCTTCTCAGTTTCAAGAGGTCCCATTGATTGATTGTTTCTCTCAGTGTCTGTGCTACTGGTGTTATATTTAGGAAGTGATCTCCTATGCCAATATGTTCAAGACTACTTCCTACTTTCTCTTCTAGTAGGTTCAGAGTAGCTGGATTTATGTTGAGGTCTTTGATCCACTTGGACTTAAGTTTTGTGCATGGTGACAGATATGGATCTATTTGCAGCCTATTCTCCATACTATCCTAATAATTATTTTTTAGACTTTTTCCAGCCATTCTAAGAGTTATGACATGATAGATCTGTAATTTTGCTTTGCATTTTCCTGATGACTAGTGATATAAAGTACCTTCACACATCCATGTAGGCATTTGTATTTCTTTTAAGAAATGCCTGTTCAGATCCTTTGTCCTTTTTTCAAAATCAGGCTATTTTATTGCTGTTGAGTTGTATGACCCTCTCACATATTTTGGTACATAACCCTCAGTCAGATGTTCAGTTTATAACCATTTTCTCCTATTCAAGCAATTACTTCAATTTTTATTTAATCTGTTCTTACTTTATACTTTCTAGTGTACAAGTCTTTCTCTTCCTTGGTTAAATTTACTCCTCAGTGTTTTTTTTCTTCCAGATTGATGTAGTTGTTAAGAACTCCAGAATGACTGGCTAGAAATGGCAAAAGTGAACACTCATTTTATTCCCAAAAATAGTACAAAGAGTTCCCATCTTTTTAAGGTATAAAGACATCCTACAAGTCATATATGGTTTTTACTATATTAAACTATATTTTATATTGCTATGCATAGGTTGTTAAGAGTTTTTTCTTTTTTATTGTTATCTTATTTATTTTTATGTATGTGGCTATTGCCTGTACATATGTCTCTGTGCCTGGAACCCACAGAAGCCAGAAGAAGGCACTGATTTTCCGGTAACTGGAGTTATAGATGGTTGTGAATGACCATGTGGTTGCTAGCTATTGAATCCCGTGCTTGCAAGCACTGAGCAATCTCTCCAGTACTTGGTGAAAGCTTCCTGCACCCCTTTGTTTTTTGAGACAGGGTCTCTCTATGTATCTCTAACTATTCTGATACTCACTATGTAAATCAGGCTGGTTTTTTAACTCACACAGATCTATCTGCCTCTTCCTTCTAAATTCTGAAATTAAAGGCATATTCTACTACACTCAGTTTGAAAGCTCTTTTTAAATCATGAAGTAATGTTGAATTTTTTCAAGAATATTGGTCTGCATGTTTTTCCTTCTCTTATAATTTCTCGTCTGGTTTAGATATGAAGATAATGATCTTCTCATAAAGTAAAATTAGGAGTATTCCTTCTTCAGTTTTGTTTGTTTTAGGATAGGTTGAGAAGGACTTGTATTAGATGTTTAAATATTTGGTACATTAATTTTTTCTAATAGAGCTCTTCTGATTCTGAAAAATAAAAAACAAAGCAGTTGGATCTGGGCAAGAACTAAATTCTCATCTTTTCCTTTCACAGCTTCCAGTGTCATGACAAAATAGCAATGGAAATATGGGCATTCATTTCGGAATAGGAATTAACTATTTAAAAAAAATAGAACTTAGTGATCTTTTAGGAATCACACGACTGGATGTAAGACAAGTTATACTTTCCTTACAAAGAGGCCAGTGTGGCGTTCAGGTTGGTTATGATGTGTTTAGCACTCTGCAAACTAGCCCTGCTGCTAGCTAGCTATGGGACTTCAGATTTCTCATTTCACCCCTCAGTGACCTCATTTTCTTCACCTATAAAATAATGCCGATCTTCCCAAGGTCAAAACAAAACAACAATGATGACAAATAAACCAAACAAAACAGTGTAACTAACTCAGTACCTGTACATGGTGGAGTGTTAATAAAGATTAGTTAAAACATTGGACATATTCACACATGTATACATCATTACATCTTCACAACACTTTGTAAAATAACAAGAAATAGTTTGCTATGTTTTCTAGTTCCAAATCCATAGTCAAGTAAGTCACAATACAAATAGTGAAATTCTGCTAATCTTGCAAATCCAGCCCATCAGATCAAGTAGTATAGGGGAAATTTCAAATTCAGGGGATGATTTTCTTTTAGGATCAATCTTAATCATTTGAATGATAAAACACATGAGTTTTATCTGATATTTCTCTCAGAGCTTTCTGAGATACTAAATATTCATTGAAAAAATGTTCAAAATAATAGCAATATCTTTTTCTTTCCAATATTTGACTTTACAAGCAGAGTTCAAAATTTAAGTCACTTTCTCATCTGTTTTCCAGGATGCAATATATAACAGAGAAGATTGTCCACAGTCATAAATTTCCACATGACCTTTGGATCACAGGACTGCAGAGAATGGTCATAGACCTACAGATGATAACTGAAGTCATTGCTTTGCCTTCAAGGCAACTGTTGAAACCTGCAATGCATTAACTACAAATGCAAGCACTCCTTTGTTATCTTTAAAGGTGGAGGCTTAAAAGACCTGCTCTCTTTCACTTTAGAATACACACATACCAACTTTTCCAAGCTGCATATAAATGAAATAATCACTTAAAGAACACCTCTGTGTGGAACTGAAGGGGAAAAGCTGTTGCTTTATCCACAAACATGTGTCATTTCTTGGGAGAAATTCTCTGGCTGCTCTTTCCCTACCATATCTGCACATTACTCCCTGTCCCCCATGATTCAACTTAGTAAATCAGTAAACATAATTTACCAAATAAATAGGCTAAAAGACAGAAAACACACGATTAACTCATTAGATGAAAAAAAAAATCTTTGACAAAACCCAATATCCATTCATGATAAAAATTCCTGTGAAGAACAGGGACACAAGATACATATCTCACCATAATAAAGCTGATACAATCAACATCACTCTAAAAGGGAAAAACTCAAAGCGTTTCCACTAAAGTCGGGAACAAGACAAGGATGTCCATTCTCTCAACCATGTTCAACATTGGAGTCCAGGTCTTAGCTAGAACAGTAAGACAAGTGAAAGAGACAAAGGAGTACAAAAAAGAAAACAGTCTTAAGTATCTTTATTTGAAGATGATATGATTCTATCCATAAAAAGACACATAGATTCCACCAGAAAATTCCTACAGCTGATAAATACAATCAGAAAAGCAAAAATCAGTAACTTTTTATATACAAATGGCAAACATACTGAGAAAAAAATCAAGGAGACAATACCACTCAAAATTACCTAAAAAATATCATGGAATAATATCTAGGAAATTGTAAGACTTGTACAGTCAAAACTTTAAAATACTGAAGAAAGAAATTGAATAAGAGTATAATATTAGAGTATCTCCTGTGTTTATAGATTGATAGGATTAAAACTGTGAAAATAAATATCCTGCCAAAATAATCTACAGATTCAATGGAATCCTCATCAAAATTCTAATGCAGCTCTTCACAGAAATTGAAAACAAATCAAACTTATGATATGTAAATACAAGAGACCAAGGATAGCCAAAACAGTCATCATCAACAACAACAAAAATTTGTGGTAGGTATCACCATCTCAGATTTCAAGTTATAGTATAGAGCTATAGTGATAAAAACAACATGATATTTACAATAAAACAGACTCACTGATCAATGTAATAGAATTAAGGAACCACATATAAACGCATACTCCTACCAGTTGATTTTTTAATAAAGAAGCCAACAACACATATTGGGGGAAAGACAGCATCTTCAGTAAATGGTCAAATTGGATAACTACAGATAAAAGAATGAAACTAGATCCTTATTTCTCACCCCACACAAAACCCAAATCTAAGTGGATCAAAGACCAAATTATAGGACTTGAGACCCTGAGTCTGACAGAAAAGAAAATAGAGAATCTGCCTGAACCTATTGGCACAGGAAAGGACTTTCTGAGTAGGACCCCCATAGTACCGACATTAAGACTAACAACAATAAATAAGGTCTCACGAAGCTCAAAATTTCTGTACAGCAGAGAATACCATTTCCCAAGTGAAGAGGGGATAATTCTTATTATGAAAATGTGACAAAGGATATCTCCTCCCCAGGGAGCAGTGACCTTTGCAATCATATGATCATCCTCATGACAGGATTTGACTCCTTTCTAGCTTATAAACTTACATGTTTTTTTATTATGAAAAAGACCATACATAAACAGAGAAGAAAGTAACACAAGTGCTCCAGGTACCCAAAGCTAAATGTTATGTTTAAAATTAAAAATTAAGTCCTGATTGAATTTAAATTGATAAAATAGTATTACCAAACTAAATATTAAAGGGATTGTTGATCCAAAATCATTAAGCCCTGGAATTTAGTCTTTGCTTCACCTTTTTGAGCTTATGATATATTTCAAGAATATCTGCATGTATATATCAGATCCTAGGCAAGTCACTGACATCTAAACCAGGCAGGCTGGTCAAAAAGACTTTAGCTTCCTGGTAGTTCTATCAATCTCTGATTGTATGTTGTGAAAGGGCCCGGCTGCATTACACACACTCTCTGAGAGGAAAGTGCCCCTTGAATTTTCATGCACACTGGGGTATCAACCAGCTCCAAGTCCCACCTGGCTATCTTTCCTGAATCTTAGCTGCTTTCTTTGCAAACTGGGCCAAGTTCTCCTCCAAGACTCCTGTAAGTCCTTGCATCCTATGCCAATAGCCCTGAGCTCTTGCCTTCAAGAGAAAATGTATTTCTTTTCTATTTGGAACTACCAAATTAAAATAAAAATGAATATTAAGAACCAGCATCTGTGAGTCTTTTCCTAATAGATGCACAATGGGATTCAAAGTTTTGACACTTTTAGACTGCATGCTAAGTCACCCTACCAGATGGTTCTGGGATAGTTATGCAAAAGGCTGATCTCCACCTGTGAGCCAGGGCATTTACATTAAAATCTTGCTGAGCAGACACATGCAGAAAAAGCGTCTATGACAGGCCCAAGGTCAAAAGGCAAAAAGGTTTGTAAAGCATTTGGCTCAACTGAACAACAGAATCAAATTTGTTTCTGTTGAAAACTGCATGGCATGTGCAAAGCAAATAGTCTGCTACAAAGAAAAGCTAAATGATTGGAAGAGGAAGATATATGGGGCCAACTTCTATGAAGAAACCCTTTAGGTTTAAAAGCCTAAGCACATGTGAGGATTTACCTTGGCTTCTACAGAGCAAGGATTGAGCATGGAAACAGAAATCACTGAACAACAAGCAACCACCTGGTACAAGAAGAACAAAGATAATCCATAGGATTTAAGGTCTAGTTTTTCACCTGTACTCAAAGATGGTGAGAATCGGGGGTAGAGACATATATTATCTATGCTGTATCTTTAAAGTGTAACTATTCTGAAGACTTAGGCAGAATTTGGATATGAGCCCTTCCTTCAGAATTGCTGAGAGATGACTGACATGTTCCTGGTACACCTAATTTGATCATCTTAACTCACCATCATCTGATTCTGTTTATTTTTTGCCAGTTTGTGGAGGCCCACAAAGTTTTCCTAGTAAGATCTAAGCTTGCTTTACCCAGCAGACCCGCATTAGAGGATTGCTTGACTATGTGCACGGTTACTAGGTGATTGGAAGGGTCTACACTTGGCTGAGCTAAGGGGAAGTCTTGCTCCACCCCTTGGTATCCCTATAAATAGCCCTTTACAAGTGACAGGAGGGGCTGATGGATAAGGATCCAGGCCCTTCTGAGGCTCTCCTGTGTTTCTGTTCCTCTCCTCTCTATCCTTCTATCTAAATCTTGTATCCCTCACTCCTCAAGAGTACCCTGGAGTAAAAATGTGGGAGCCAGTCTCCCAGCTGGCCTCCCACACCAGTTAACCTTTTGAAAATGCTTGTTTGTCTAGAGACATGTAATCCTTCATATGGGTCCATTGTATAATTGTGCTTTGCAGCTAGCTTAGACCTTTGTGCTACATTATATTTCCTTAATTAAGTAGGAATTTATATGGCTCCCATATGTCTGGAACAAATCTAATAAAAAAAAAAACAAGATTGCCACGTACTGTGCCAGGCTATGTGTGAGGCTGTTCCTCACTATTTATTAGAACGAATACTTCAGGGATGGGCCAGTCTGCCACAGGCTCAGTCCATACACAGGAAAGCCCTGCCTCTGATGTTCTCCACTTGCTCACTGATTCTTTTAACAGGGAACACAGTGTGTCACTTGACAAGCAGAAATAGTACTCAAATGAAAGAATTACTGGGAGAGGTGATGTGTTTACTAGAATCCAAAAGTTCAAAGGACCAGAGAATTAAATCTCTTCTATGCTTCATAAAAAAACTGATTTTAACCTTTCTTGACTATTTCTGTATCATCCTGAAAAAACACTTGAACTTCTCAGAAACATATCAGATTTATATTGTGCTTTGGGTAGCCCAAAGCCCATGTGATAGGCAACTGAGCCTGCCCTAGATCCCCCCACCATGTGAACTCTTATGTCCAATGGAAACAGGGGTTCCAGTCAATATCAAGGCTGTATCAGCCTGCATGTGGTACAACAGAGCGACTTCAGCCAACAGCTGCTGTTTGTATAATTACTTGCAATCTGCCAGAGATCATTGACAACATTCCTCCTACATCTCATTTAATCCTTATGATACCTCTGCAATGAAGGCATGAAGGGATATTTCCTATTTCATAAACGAGGAAAACAGGGTCTGTTACCTTAGGTTCTCTAAGAATTAGATCCCAGTTTGCAAAGGTGCAAGAATCTTAGGAGAAATGCTTGAATATAAGAAACATGAAAGAACTGGAGGGTTGGTGGACATGCCATCAAATCACCAGACAGATATGAGCTTCAATGAAGGAGAGAGGAGAAAGCATTCCAGAGCTCTGAGAAGTCTAGAGAATGTTCCACCAGGGAATCTTTGAACCATGGTCATTCACCAAACAGATTGCCTGCTTTAGTGCCTCTGTGATGGGTTTTCAGTAGCTGGACTCAGAAATGCAGACAGAAGCCTGGAGGTGCCAACTATTTAAATACCAACTCCTTCAAGCAGGTCAGCCTGCAAAGAAGAAGGTGAAGCTGTAGCATCACTCCAGAGCCTCGGCACCCCAAAGAGCACGAGACAGACAGCCTACCCAGGGCACCTCGCTACTGCCTAGAAACTGCCCCTCCATCTGCTGTAATGATTTGTTATAAAACAAACAAAGGCATGTGGAGGGGGGGGGCATCGCTGCCCGTGAATAAGAGCCTCCTGCTTTGCAATTAAGCACACACATTCAGCTTTGCTTCTCCAGCCACAGTAGACTGTCACTTCCTCTCCCAATGTTCTCACCCGTGAACATTTCTCCTAATCCAATTTATTACCCAGACAGCAGATCTTGACATTCATTTCCTTTCCAACCTGGTGGTAAAGCTTTAAAGGATTTAATTGCTAAGCTACCTGATCTCTCCAGTTGGACATTCATATTATGGCTTACAAAGAAACACAATAAGGTTGACATAAAACACAACAGCTCCAACCCTTTCTGTTGGTAAGAAATGCCAGATGCTGGTGGGATGCAGTCACCAATTTTCTCAAACGTAAAAGGGGATGGAGGCGTGTGAAGACCTTTCTATGCCATGATGAGATTGTTCCACACTTTGACGTTGATGCAAGTCTAAAAACCTTACTTCTGGCACATTGTCCTGAAAGACCCTATAGGGTCATTTAATTCAGACCTACTAGCCCCTTGTGGCTGTGAGATCATGTTTCGTTCTTTAATCAAGAAAAAAGTTAATTCATGTAGCACCAACCTTGCCACAGAAGGTTCAGATGTGCTCAAATACTCTCCCCATGGGGGGTTCGAGTTCTTCAGTGGCCCAGGGGTTTAGAACTGTGTCTTAACCAATATACCTGCTCTATTTGGAAGAAAGGTTATACTCCCATAAATGTACCTGTCCTGGTTAGTTTTACCGTAAACCTGACCTAGAAGAGAGAAGCTCAATTGAAGAATTTCCTTTATCAGATTGGCCTATGGTCATATCTATAAGGAACTGTTTTGACTGATGATTGATGTGGGAGGGTCCAGCCCACTGTAGGAAGCACCATCCCTAGGAGAATGCCCTGATCTGTATAAGAAAGCAAACGGGACTCAACCCAGAGAACAAGCTAGCAGGCAGTGTTCCTTCATGGTTTCTGTTTCAGTTTCTTCCTAAGGTCCTGCCTTAATTTCCCTTGTTGATGAATTATAAGCTAAATTAAACCTTTTCTTCCCCAAGCTGGTTTTTGGTCAGAATGTTTTTTATCACAGCAACAGAAAGGAAGTTAGGGTAGTATCTGGAGTTTGGAATATGTATGTAAGAACTAGAAGGCTGAACTTTGGAGTTCTCAATTCCTCAATTTGTATGTTGAAAGCTGACCATGATTCTGGGTTAAGCTGGAGGTCTTAAGAAGACATCAAGAGCTCAGAATCGCCACTCTCCCAGACACACACTTTATGACCTCCAACTTCCCTTATGCTGATAATAAGCTGCCTTCAGTTTCTGACCCCATCCGTCCCACGGGCTTAGGATCTAATCCCTGGTGTCCACTTGGACCTGCCCACATCTTACCTCTTCATTTCTTCTGCTGTTTTTCCTTGGCCTATGTCACCTTCACGTCCATCTCCCTTCTCTCCCTCCCACTCCCTGTGTCTTAGTTTTCCTCTTGTATCATTCTGCTACCCTGCAAAACACATTTCTCCTCAGCTTTCTCCAGATACCCATTTTTCCTTGTTTTCTACTCTCTTTACAAGAGGAAGTACAGGTGTCACACAACTAAGTACAAATACTCTTAAAATTAAAACCACGTTGTAAATTACAACTAGATTTTAAAAAGATACAGAAGTTCTTTTCTTGAGCAATATTACAGGGTATACCTACTGCAAAGTTGGGGGGGGGCAAGAAGAAGTTTGAGAGATAGAAAAGTAGCAATCATTTATTGAGAATGTAGTAGAACCAGAAAGTATACCAGCTATGTTGCTTGTTAGTAGATTTCTATCCTGTACCTTGTATTTAAAAAGTAATTTGCACATCTCACACAGTACAAACAGATCCATGTGTACGAAACACACTCTACTCAGTCTCCATCACCAAAAGCTTCTAAGATCAGCAGCATGAGTATGTCCTGTACATACATATCGAACAAGTCATTATAGAATATATACTGTTTACCAGGTCTTGTTCTAGACTTGACAGCAAACAAAGATGAAATGCCCACCTTGCTGAAACTCACATTCTGGTAAAGGGGAAATGAGACTGTTGCCTTTATTTGGTCATTACATATATAGCTATAAACAGATCTTCACATTTTTGTGCCTCATGAATGCATACTTCAGAAAATGCCATGTATCGACTCATGTAAAAGAAGTACTCTACTAGAGATAATAAGAACAGTGGAAAAACAGAAGAAGGGAGGGGGTGGGATGGGCAGAACAGTGGTGTGAGCAGGTGCAGTCACCCTGGGGAGTGTGTTACAGAGAACATGAGGCTTGAGAGGCCACCTGAGGTTGGTTGAGTGTGTGAACATCTTTTCTTCATCTTCTGCATGCTTAAAACAAATATTACCAACAGAAGTACGTGTACATGTTTTATTTTAACTCATTTTGCAAGATGGAACTAGTTTCTATAAATTTATTATTCTCTCTTTAAGTTTTTAAAATTTATTTGTATTTTATGTGTATGAATGTTTGCCTGTAACTATGTGTGTGTACCATGTGTACGCCTGGGGAGAAGTCCAGAAGAGGGTGTCAGATCTCCTAGAACTGGAGTTATGACAATTGTAAACCACTATGTGGGTGCTGGGAACTGAAGCCCACTCCTCTGAAAGAATAGCAAGTGCTCTGAACCACTAAGCCGTTTATCCATCCCCTTGCTGTTTGCTTCTTAAACTGAAAAGCAAATTATTAGCATTTCTCAGAGTATATCCATATGGATCTAGTCTATTCATTTCAATAGCTGCATATTTTTCCATGGTTTGAGAACTATTATTCACACAAATGTTCCTCCACTAATGGAGTTAGGATTATTTAGTTTATCCATTCTTTCTCTTCTCTTTGCAAATACAAGCCATGTGGTAAATGTTTTCATTCCTTCTTCTTTTTTAAGCCTAGTTTATTCAGGTTCTATTTTATTCAGCACAACCTGAGAACTAGCATTTAATGTCTTTCTTCAGAAACAAAGGAATAGATATTAGGAATGACTCAGTTGATTTTTACTGAGCCATTTGTACTAAAGGAAGAAGTCTAAAGAGACAACAATTCAACCTTGGGTGACTGTGTTTTCAAGTTCTATGCTCTTTTTAAAGTCACTCCGAATTTCAGCAGTAAAAGTAAACCCCAGAAAATGGATCAGAAGCTCTGCTCCAGGAGTGCAGGATCAGGAAGAGCTGTGGAATTTGTTTTCCAAAGGACAAGTTTATTCTGTTTTAAAATGGCCATTTATTCCAATGTTGTCATTTTTGTGTCACCGATTAGACTGGTTTCCATGGAAAACGTACCAGCAGATGGTATATGTTCTAACAAGCTTACTCCAATTCCAGCTTTGTTCCCCCAATATACATGTTGTCCTATTACATGTCCCAAGAACCCAGAAAGCAAGAACATGATTTAAAAACCCTGGTCTGGACAGTGAAGATCTGAGCCTCAGCATGGTTCTGCCTCTGCTGATCTGCCTCAAGACACCCTTGCCAAGTTTGTAAATCTGACATGACAAACAATGGAATTTTACTCAACTGATAAGGAAAAAGAAATTAAGAAGTTTATAGAAAAATGAGTGAAAACATAAAGTATTATATTAAGTGAGACAACCCAGTCTCAGAAAGACAAAAATCACCACAGATTCTCACTCATATGTTTGACCGAACTTTTAATGTCTCTCTGCATATTAAATAAGGATCGTTAGAGTGGATATAGATGGTGAAACTAGATAGGGAACAAGGAGAGGGGACCAAGAGGTATTCAAGAGAAAGGGGTCTGCTAACAGGATGGTAGAAGTGAGGGAGCAGGGAGGGATGATAAGGAAGAAGTCGGGGGTGAGAAACCACTAACACGATTTATTTTTCTGAAAAATGACAAAATGAAACCTATGTCTTTTTGTAACCTAATAAAAAATAATGAAGCTCAGGAGGACACCAGGAACTGGTGTCAGAAAGAACAGAGAAGCCACAGGTTGGGAATGATTGTGCAACAGGGCACTGTCTTTCACTCATGAACTCAGGGAGCTGCGTTTACTTGCACAAGAACTGCATAAGACTGGACATATTGCCATTCCATCATGCATGAGGCTCTTGAGGCTCTACCCCTCACTGACAGCCTATGGGTCAGTATGTAATTCTACACTACAGCTCCAGAGCCTGCCTGCATGCCACCATGCTGCTCACCAAGATGACAATGGACTAAACCTCTGAAACTGTAAGCAAGCCTCCAACCGAATGTTTTCTTTTGTAAGAGTAGCCTTGGTCATGGTGTCTTCATAGCAATAGAAAAGTGACGAAGACACAATTTCCTCTGGGAAAAAAAATAAAAACAAATTTGACATTTTGCAAATATTTCATAGCCATGAAGCAAACAACTTGGGATGCATTTGCTTTTATCTCATGAATTTTAACAGTCAGAAATCAAACAATCTTTCTCTCTCTGACTCTCTAGGTTTCCTTTGTGTACGCTGAAACTCAGCCCTTGGCTTTTCTTGGAAATGGGAAGTAAATTTGTTTTCCCTCTTTTCTTAGGGATGGAGTTTTGTGTGCCAGAACACTACTTCCATCCCTGTTCTTAAATCTGTAGTTGTAGAGATGGTTCTTACTTTGAAAATGGTATAGGAACAACATCAAGATTTAAGGAAATAGAGAAAATAGGATTTTAAAGATTTGATGTCGTATTTCTCAGGTAGCAATGTTATTAGTCTAAAGAAAAAGCTATGTCCTTGTGATTAACAACCTTCAACAAAATTTAGAATCACTGCTTCCCAGGATCCTCAAATGTCCTAATTAATCTCAGGAAAATCAGTAGTTTGGAGGTTTCCAGAAGTTTTCAACCTGCTTCAGAGAAAATACTCATAGCAAGAGATTCCAGCTCCCCTTAGGCTTGCTGGGAAACATGCAGTATCTGTCTCCATTAGGAAACTGCATGACGAAGGTCTCCATTTATCACAAAGCACAGTGGACCTCTCTGCTACCCCGGCAGGAAGACAGGTGGATCTGTTTCTTCTCGCTGTGGAGAAGCCCAGGATCTGGCCAAAAGTGCAAGATGCTTTTGTCATATCTTTAGAGAGTTTCTTTTAATATTTCTCAAATTACTTTATTGTGTGTGTACGGGCATTTTGCCTCCATATGTGTCTGCATCAGCTCTCCAACCCCTCTTTAGTTAGTTTTCACCATAAACTGATTGGTGTTTTCATCAAAACAGGTAATAGAACTTAAAAAAGAAGTGGGCGTCTGATAACTCCACCCAGCTTCAGAGTGGAGAAGTACTGATGTGTTTGTTTCAAAGAGTTAAACAAAGATGATCTAAACCTGTAGATGAGGTCAGGGTCCATCAGAATCACAAGGGGAATTATTAAAACTGTATGTCAAGGTCTTGTAGGTGTGATTAAAATTGAGGGTGAGGCCTGAACACCAATATTCTTCATGTTTTCTAGATAATTCTATTATGATTTGGAAAACCGAGAAGCACTATTATAAAACATAGGTACTCTAAATCAAGGAATTCTGTTGTGAATTCCTTTTCCTTTTCCTTCTCTCTCTCTCTCTCTCTCTCTCTCTCTCTCTCTCTCTCTCTCTCTCTCTCTCATTCTCTCTCTTTCTTCCTTTCTTTTAAAGAAAAGAGTACTCTTAAAATTGTACCATCTCCCCCCTTAGAATCTGTTTTTAGGGCACATTTAAAAAGAAAATTCTCCTCCTTATAAAAATAAAAAAATAAAAACATAGTAAAGGATCTATGTAATTCAAGCCTCTCCCATTGTACTCCATGATCAATACAAAGAGTACACACACACACACACACACACACACACACACACACACACACACATTTTGAGAGGAGAGAGACATTTTGGTGTCTTTCCTACTCATTGCATAATTTAATTAAGGGAGCCAGGAATAACAAGGACAACTAAAGAGCAAAACAAATGCACACCCACATAAAATTTTACACTTAATTAAAATAAAACTCAGCGCTAAGGGGAAAAAAAATAGCTTACCTTTCCAATGATGTAGTCTCCACAGTCCAGCAACAGTGCTGTTGCGAGCAGGAACTGATTTTAGGACTGCCCTTTAGAAGCAATGGTGGCTCAGTCTCAGGGGACAGGGTCAGGCAAAGCCTTTTTTTTCCCTTCTGGTTCAGTTCTGAGTGCTAAGAGAAGCTATATGTGTTAATAGCCTGACCTTTCTGTAGCTGCATTTACACCTTTGCAGAAGTAGACCCATCACAAAGCTTTATTAAGACATAACCTGACAACACACACCACTCAAACACTTTATTCTATTTGACAGAGTCACCCCTGCACCCCTGAGTTCACAGGTTAGGAAACTCAGGCAGCTGGAACTTAACCAGACAGTGGTAGTCAGACTTTGAGGTATGAGATTTCCAGCTGTGTTCTGACTTGTATACACAGCTTAACTTTACATGGGAAGCCGGCTTCTTCCCTCAAAACAAACTTTATGGAAAAAGAAATCTGTTGTTTCTTATTCCTCACGAAGCGCCAGCTTTGCTTGTTTTCTTTAATGTGCTAGAAGACTGGAGATAAAAATCCTCAAGTTCAAAAGCCCTTTCTCATGGGAGTACATAAGTGCTCTGAAAATTACATGCAGCTAAAATAGAGAGAAAATAATAAATTCCTTTCTCTCTCTCTCTCTCTCTCTCTCTCTCTCTCTCTCTCATCTCATCTCAGGAGCATTATAACACACAGTGAGTACACAACAGAATGAAGCCCTTGTATGCAAATCAACAGTTCTGGTGTTTCTAACCAAGCCTGTGAAATCGTCAGTCATTATTTCTCCTCTGGTAAAAACAGAGTCTAAAAAGGACTTACCACTTGACTTCTATTATGGAAACATTTTATTCAGCAACTCAGTGTGAGTTAAAGTCTGTATTTCTGCCATTAAGCATTGGTTGTTTGTTAAGGCAAGGTCTACAAAACATAAAAATCACCCTTCTAAACCATTTTAATTGTCTACTTACTTGTCCCTAAGTACGTTCACTTCGTTCAGAACCATCATGCCACCTGTTAGCAGTTCTATTCTCCATCTTCCCAAACTGAAATTCTTTCCTTGTGGAACAGTACCTTTTATTATTCCCTCTGCTGTACACTCTTCACCACGATTTGACTACTCTACCTACTTCATGTAAATTGAGTCCAAACATCTCCTTTTTCTGACTTCTGATAGCATTTTTGAGAATTTCATGCCTCTTGGGGGTTAAATACTGTTCAATTGTTGTGCATCTATTACATTTTGACCTATGAATCTGCTAATATTTACAATATTTGCATATTTTAGATATTATTATTATTATTATTATTATTAACAACATGAGGATACAAACATCGGGTCAGATGATTACTTCAGTTATTTTGGGTATATGATAGCCACAAGTGGGCTTACCAGATCTTAATGTTTGGAGAAAATGCCATCATACAGTCCAGAAAAGCTACAGTAAACTGCACTGGAATTCCCCATTCCTACATTCCCACCATCCTTCAGTGTGTATGTGTGCATGTGTGCGTGTGTGTGTGCATGTGCACATGTGTGTGTGTTTTAATAATTGCCCTCCTAACAAGTAGAAAGTAATATTTTATTACAGTTTTAATTTGCATTTCTATTATAGATATTTTATTATAGTTTTAATTTGCCTTTTCCTAGTTGTTAGTGATGCTAAACATCTTTACACATGCTTATGGTCTGGTCATTATGTGTATTTTCTGTGGAAACATGTCCATTGAAGTCATATTAATTGTCCTGTATTTTTGTTGTCATTATATTTTTCAAATATTCTAAAATTAAACCCTCTTCAAATACATGATTTGAAAATATTTTCTCCGACTATGTTAAGCATAACTTCTAATAAACAGCTTTTAAATTTTATTAAATGCAATTTATTTCTTATTTTATTGTATATTTTTTGGGTGGTACATGGAAGAAAGTATTATAAACTCAGTGTCAAGACTCTTCTAGAAGTTTGATAGGTTTTGCTGTTATATTTATGTTGCATGCATGCATTCCTGGGTGTGTTTGTGTTTGTGTGTGCACACACACACATGAGTTCATACATGTGTGGTACATAAGCTCTATGTGCACAAGTAGAGAGGCCAGAGGAAAACTTCACTTGTAAACAACAACTGCGGCCCTTCAAGAGGTTATAGACTAAAGTTGGAGGAGCAAAAACAAGATAACCATGCATCTAGAGATTTGTTTAAACAATAACAGGTTTTAGCACCAATGACCCCAAATCACCCATGGCGATAAGTCCATTTCTTTATTCACTATTAGCCCTGTCATTGTGCTTTATCAGCTGTCCATCTGAAAATTCTTATTTTAAAAACTAATATCTGTAGTCATTTCAGATTTTTGCCTTCAGATTCCAACAAAAAAACTTATATTTGCAGATAGATGATAGATGACAGAGAGAGGGAGAGAGGGAGAGAAAGAGAGAGAGAGAGAGAGAGAGAGAGAGAGAGAGAGAGAGAGAGAGAATTTTTTTTCTGAGAATTGATATACCTGTAGCTTGATGTTTGTGTTAGTCATTTTGTTGCAATTATTTTGAGTTTACAACTAAAAATTGAGGCTGAATCATTCAAAGATAGTATTTATCTTGAACTTTTGTAAATTTCTCTCCTACCATGCATATAACTATTATTATTAAAAATCTGTATAATAAAAGACTACTTCTGGGACATCCTTATAATTCTTCACATGTTTTTATGTTGCTCAACAGAGAAGTCATTTTTTTAATTTTATGGATGAAAATGTTGCCGATGATGAGTACTTGTTGTACAGTGACCACATTTCATGAATGTCTTAACTTTGCTTGGAGTTTGACACTAGTAATTGAGAAAACTCAATTACTTTTTTATAGTTAATGGTATTTAGAAATCATTTTTGATGCTGGAGATTTCCAAAGCCATATAAAACTAAAGCATATGTCCTTTTAAAATCTTAGCAATCTGTCATTTAACTGACTTGCCTGTTAGTTCTTTTAAAAATAGCAAAAATGACTAAAATGATTTTGGAGTTCTCTGTAATATATTATACTCTGTGTTAACATTTGAGAAACATGATTTCATATAGTAGAGCACAGTATAGCTCTTAACTTCATATTTTGCTTTGTATAAGATTGAAGTATAAAACTGATGCATAATTTAATGATACCCCCTTCTCTCCTCCCTGGAATATCAAATTGGTTGACCTTATTCTTTAACAGAGTGGACATTTGGTCAATAAAACTTTGCCTAGAAACCAAATTATCATGAGACTGTAGTCCAGCTGACATGTGTTTTGAACACAAGCTGGATACTATAGCTGGATTTGTGACTTGGAGATATTCGGCTCTCCTCTGCTCAAAAATTAACGAGTAAGCCTTTAGAAATGTGTCCAGTGGAAAACACTGAGATGACCAGGAAATGAAAGCACTCAGGTTCTCCAAATTGACCCATTCCAAGAAGGATGGGGAGAGAGTCTATTTCCAAGCTACTTCAGCAAAACAGATTTCATATAGTGTCTTGGACAGAGAAAATGCCAAAGCCAGATAGTATAATACTCTTCTTGTCATTTAAAAAACTTCACTCCATCAAATGTATAATGAGTCTTCACTTTGTGCCAGGCATCAAAATAACATAAACGAGATAGAGTCTACCATCAGAGAGCTTATAGTTTAGTGATATACATTTTCCATGAATAAAAAATGTGCTATAAAAACTATATATAATGTGTTATAGATACATACATAATGACCACATAGGTACATAGCTATCACAAACATGGGTTTTATTATTTCCACTACTGTAATCAAGGTCTATACGCTGGTATATTATTTTTAAGATAGAATCTCATTATACGTAGCTCAGTCTGATCTCAAATACCTGATACTTCTTCAGTTTTGAGCTGAAGACCTCTGGAAATGCATATTTATGTCAAAGTGTCTACAGAATGATTAACTGAATGGAATGCTATAGACTCTTAGGCTACCTTTCATAATCTTCATAATCTTTTTTACATAATCTTAGGCTACCTTTAGTCCCTTCAATAGCCATTTGTCTCTAACCTCTAAATATGACTCAACATCTTTGTTACAACTAGGAAAAACTTTTGGAATGCATTAACAAACTACAAGTCTTCACAGATCCAAAAACTAAATGTGTCATCGGGTAGCATCTGAAACATATGGCAGAGATTTCCCTGCTATGTATAACCTGCCTGTCTGATTTCCCCACCAATATATTTGGTAAATGCATTGATTTATGCCATTTGTTGCTGTTCTGTGAAAATAAAAGTTCATGTGACCTTTTCCATTGTGAGTTTGTGCTCTTTTGGAGCAAGAACTGTGTATTAAGTGGACAGTATTGGTGACCTGATGTGGGACCAGAGATGATCTACTTTTACTGAATCCACACTGAGACTGGTGTCAGACCAGAGCACTCATTTTTACACCCACCATTTGTGTTATCTCTTTGCATAGATGTTGGTGAGTCCTTTCTAGGTATCATTGCTCCTTGTTTGCTTGAAAACCCACCAAAGGTTTTGTATGTGCTGTGTGTTGTGTTGGCTGTCCTCTACTGTAGAAGAGCATTAGGAGAGAACACATCACAACTCTTGCTTGCTGACATTTAGCCATTTTTTTCTGTCACCTCTCTGATATCTAATCTGAATTTTCGTCTTACTGCCTCTTTCTTCTGTGCATTGCAGCCTTACCCCCGTTTAGTTTAAAATTTAATGAGCATTGATACATAAAAATGCCAAAGACAAAAGGCACCTGCTCCCTTCAACCCAACAGGGTAAATATGTCTGGGGCAAGTTCCCAGGATGTGCAATGACATTATAGGAAAATCCCCAAACAACATATGTGATTTGGGGGTCTGAAGAGAGAATATTGGCTTAGCTGAACACACACAAAAGGGGTGATCACGCAGTTCCTTAAACCCTCTTGCATTCCAAAAACTGTGCAGGTTAAAACCAAGATGCAGAAAAAACTAACTTCAGAGTAAGACTCAAGAGAGTTACTCCCATAAGCAAGTCATAATTCTGATCCCAATACAAATCCACCAGCTAAGGTAAAAGGTTACAGTTTTCAGGAGGAAAAGACGCCTCCACCAACATTGAACACAAAACAGAGGAAGGATCTGTTTGGAAGGAAAAAAATATTTGGCACGCTTCTTAATTTTATGTTTGATAACTATGGTAATTCACCCTATAAGTATTTAGAGAAATAAGGAAAGTTCAATGTTCCTTTTTTTCATACTGAACTAAAAGTGCTAGGCAATAAAATGAGGAATGGGGAGTTTATCTTGATTGCAATTTAGATCACCTAAGAGAAGAAATTTTAAAACTGTTAATTTATAAGTTAGTAAAAAAGAGTTTTGAATACTGTATCAGAATTATGAAAATGATTCTAAAGGACAAGAAATTAGTAAGAAATTTTTATTGTCAGCTGCAGAACCAAAGATGAGTTCTAAGGAATCCAACTCTGCTCAAGGAACAAGGCCAGCTTTCTCCTTCACCATCCTGTCTTGATGACTCTTCTGTAAGAATCCCCAGAAGGAATAAGATTCTACATTTAAAAAAAAAAAAAAAGGTTGTAGCCGGGCGGTGGTGGCGCACGCCTTTAATCACAACAATCGGGAGGCAGAGACAGGGGGATCTCTGTGAACCTGGGCTACAGAGTGAGTTCCAGGAAAGGTGCAAAGCTACACAGAGAAACTCTGTCTTGAAATACCAAAAAAAAAAAAAAAAGGTTGTTATGGCAACTGCTAACATAAGCCTAAAGAGTAGAGATCCTGACACTGTCCATATATTTCCTGGACAGAAACTAAGCTGAAGACTTTTATTTTGGCATTTCCTAATCCATATTAGGACCCTCTGGGATTTGCTAAGGAGTTTCACATCACCCTACTGACTTAAAAACTGTATTTTTAACTTGTGTCAATCAATTCATTTATTGGCTTCAGGGAGAAAAGCAAAGAGATTGTTCCATTTGGCAGGGTGGCAAAACATCTTTTGAAGACTTTAACAAAATAGGTACTCATGCCAAGACGGTGATGAGAATTAGTAAAGGGCCACTGCTGTGATGCCAAAACATCCCCATGACTTACCAATTGAGCCAAAATACAGCCGTGAAGGTGTGATAGAAGATCAAGAGAAGTCAACCCTGACTTCTACATCAGATTTGAAAAAGAAATATTTAAACAACCTGAAGAGTTCCCTGTGAGAACATCAGAGAAATGATGTCTCATTAAATTCCACGTTCATGTAAGTTTTGGAAGAGAAAGTCGCTGGTTTTTAGTCAAATGAAGTAAGGCAATGTGGACTTCATTTCCCATGGATGTCCTTATTATCTTGGAGGACAAACTTCCAAGAATTATTCAGAAAAAGTTATTTCTACTAAAATTATGAACTTAAGTTCATTACAGTTACAGCAGTTAAGTGTTCGCAAAGCCTTCCATCTTCAGAATGGCTAGGTTATTTGTAACTACTGTAAAAAAAAAATCTTTGCTATTAGCAAGGTGATTAGAACAAACTTCTCAAAGAGACAATGGGCCTTTTGAGAAATATTAAACAAAACTCAAAAGGGCTGCCCTGAGGAAATCCACAGAGTTCTTTTTCATTTTCCAAATATTTAAAGAGAAATAGAGATAATTATTAACAAAGAGGAAGGTAAGGACTTAATACATACATGAACTATGTGCTCTGTTTTCAATCATACCATGTTCAAATACTCTCTCTCAAGATAAAGTAAAATTAGAATGTCAGACATTTCTAATCTATGTATCTTTTGTTAATGCAAACAGCATACAATTCAAGGGAGAAGAAACCACAGGAAGTCTGACTTTTCTAATGGTCCACAATAGCCCTGCTCATTCATTGGGTTGTAACACTGTAGAGGTGAGTATCTCCTTTGCACCAAAGGAAAGATTTTTCTTAAATATAGGAGAGACTATCACCATCTTCTGTATATTTCTTAGAAAGGATTCAGAAAAGACCTCATAGGGGAAAACTGAGAGCCTTCTTTCACAAGGAGTAGAACTATAAGTAAATCTTAAACTAATGAAAGGCAGATGAGACTAGCCACTTCATTGGTGATGATAGTAGATAAAACAAGCCATTGCTCTTTGATGTAAGACACCTTGAATTAACTGAAACTGATCAGCCCAGTGAGATGGTTCAGTAAGAAAAAAAAATGCCTGCTGCTAAGCTTGGCAACCAGAGCTTGGCCCTTGGGACCCACACAGTAGAAATAGAGAACTAGCTCCCACAAGTTGTCCTCTGACCTTTTGTGTGGCCTCAAACATCTAAAATTAACAAATTAAAAATAAATCAAATTTATCATACAAGAATACCTATAAAATGACTTATGCAACCCTTTGCATTAACAAATGCAGTACCCAATATTGCATAAAGAAGCCAAATGGACAAGGGTGGCGATGTGTGGAAGTCCTCTGAGACATAAATAAAATAGTTTATCCTTTGTTACAAATCAGTGCCTAATTCCATATATTTCTACATAATTTAATACCCCTTTAATTACTGTAACTTCTTTTATTGTTTTATTAAAAATATAACTTGGGGTTATTAAATATTAGGAATATTAAATATTAATATTAAATATTAGGAAATAAACCTGAGAGATCAACTGAACAGAGAAATGATCACCTGCTCTCTTCTCCACCTTCCCTGATCAAAAAATGCCCTGCATGTCCCTAGCCCCTCATTATTCCTCCTGTGTGTCCCTCTGTCTTTCTCTGAGTTCACCAGAAAACTCTATGGTCCACTCCAGCCAGCTGAATGTGGACTCTGCCCTCCAAACCAAGGTCCAACTCCATTGACAGTCTCAGAGCAGCAACACAAACAAATCTCCTGTAACACTTAATACAGTCTATTCTTCAACAGAAGGTTTTGAAGTGCCTCTTTTAGCATCCCAGCAGCATCAGAGGACCAGTATTTATTTGGTTTTCATGTGAACAGCAGTAGTGGGCTTACACCCTGATGCCACAGGGATATACTGAAAGTCCCATGTATTTTCTCAAATTCTAAAACCTGACCTACCAGATTTAAAATTTCTTCATAAATTTCCAAGTAAATATGCAGGCGATGTACTTTTATTCTTTCTTTCAGATGATGATGCCTCAGAGATACCATTTTATAGCAAGCCAAGAATGATCATCATATATCCAAAATGCAACTTTACCATCAAGAAGTTAAATATCTAGGCCATATAGTGATTCCTTCAGTATCAGTTATAATCCTGACCATATTTCATTTCCCTCACGAATGAAGCATTTAAACCTCAGCACTTTTATTTTATATGAATGCCTTTGACTCAAAGATATTAATGTGTCTTGGTGCTAGCTTTTATGTTTTACGTTTGGGTTGAGGCCTTCCTTTTTTGAAAATCCAGTGTATTAGTAGTAGAAAAACTTCTACCAGAACAAATTATTCCTACTTGGAGCATTTCTGCTGAATTACATAGTGGTCCTGGAACTTATTTTACTGGACAAATGTTTAAATCTATTAGTAAAAATAGAACTATTATCCAGCACTGTTGTTGTGCCTACTGTCCTCAGTTCTCTGGATTAGTTGAGCAAATGAATTGCACTATAAAAAAATCAATATCAAAATTAACTAAAGCATCTAGCCTTCTTTAGCTGAAGGCATGCCCATTAATTCTTTTAAATCTAAGATTTTGAAAATCATGAATCATCTCCCCATTAAATTATGACTTGTCATCCTGCAGGACTGGATGAAGGACTACATGAGCCATCTCTGTTAAAGGAACTTTTGGAAATTATAAGTAAAATTTCTGAATTGTTGTAGTTTCTATCTACAATAAGTTCTTAGAAAATGAATGAAATGATCTTGAGCTAAAAGTGGACAACTTCTCCTCTGAGAAAAGATATCAAAGAATTCATCCAGCACCAGGGGAACAAAGGACCCTACTAGATAATTCTAGCTACCCCCTCCATTGGAAAACTTCAGGGAATTATCTCTTGGATCCATATTTTCCACCCCAAATATATGCTAACTAATTCTGAGGGCACATGACTTCAAAAAGACAAAAACAAAAAACTGGGTAATACACATCTTTGACTAAGTTGACATTTGAGAACCCAAGGAATTGAACTGAACCCATCTTCCATGTTTACAAATTCACTCTTTTATAATAGTTCTCAAATGCTTTTAGATCCACATATTTTAAAAATTGTCTAAGATATTTCAGATTTGCCTTGTATCTTCTTTATTTTAATATGATGCTCAATTCTGTCCATTATCATGCAAATGATACAATCTCATTCTTTTACATTGCTGATTGAAACTTCATTTTGTGTGTGTGTACATGTGTGCATGCAATATAGATACAGATATGCATCATGTCTTTATTTATTCATCTGTTGACAGACACCTATCTTAGTTACTCTTTCATTGCTGTGATAAAATACTCTGACAGAAGCAACTTAAGGGAAGAAGAAAGTGTTTATTTGAGGCTATAATCCCAGAAGTGTACTGTCCATCAAGCAGGGAAGATCTGTCTGAAGACAGGGAAAGCATGATGGGAAGAGCAGGAGCCTGGATGGTCACACTGCATCTCTACGCAAGAAACAGAAAAGAAGAAGAAGAAGAAGAAGAAGAAGAAGAAGAAGAAGAAGAAGAAGTAGTCGAGCTAGGCTATAAAGCCTTAACTCCCACAGCCAGTGAGGCTCTTAACACCTACAGACTTCACAACTTTCCCAAACATTGCTACCAACCCTGTATCAAGTATTCAAATACATAAGCCCATGAGCATCTACGTCAAACCACAACACTTGGCTGATACAGTAATTTGGCTATTGTGAATAGTGGCACAATAAACATGGATTAGCAGATGTCTCTGTAGTATGCAAATCTTGATTTTGAGTTTTATATCCAAGAGTTGTACAGTTGTGTCATTTGGTAGATTTATTTTGGTTCTTGAGGAATCCTCACACTAATTCTGAGAATGTCTGCACTAACATTTCCACCAGCAGTGAATACATATGCCTTTCTCCTCACATCCTCACCAGCATCTGTTGTTAGTTATTTTATTTATCATAACAAAACAAATTTTAAAAAGACGTGAAATTTGGGTGGGGATGTGTTGGAAGAAAAGGGTAGGAGGTTGGTGGGGGAGAATAAAGGAGGGTGGAAGGATGAATGTATCAAGAATGTATTATACACATGTATGAACTTGTCAAAGAATAAAATAATTTGAAGTCACTTTGGTAGAGATAAATGTTTATTTTAAAAAAGAGAATAATTCCAATCTGGATGATTTTGGTGAAACTGTGAGGATGCTCACGCTGTCTTGTCATCAGTCATGTTTTCATTATGACTGTGTGTGCATCCCTGCCTTCTATTTACTTGATCCAAGAGTTCATGTTTTAAAAGATTTTTTTAAAATCACTGTGCTCATAAAAGGATTCTTTGATTATTCAGAATAATTTGACTTTTCTCCCTCTTATTGAAAATAGATTCTTTTTTTCACTCAATATATCCTGTTTTCAAGTTCCCCTCCCTCTACTCCTCCCAGTTCCTCCACACTTCCCCTCCCATCTAGATCTACTCCTTTTCTGTCTCATTACAAAAGAATACGCAACCGGGCGGTGGTGGCGCACGCCTTTAATCCCAGCACTTGGGAGGCAGAGCCAGGCGGATCTCTGTGAGTTCGAGGCCAGCCTGGGCTACCAAGTGAGTTCCAGGAAAGGCGCAAAGCTACACAGAGAAACCCTGTCTCGAAAAACCAAAAAAAAAAAAAAAAAAAAAAAAAAAAAAAGAATACGCTTCTAAGGGAATATGAAAAAATGAAATATAATAAGAAAAAACAAAAACTATCATCAGACATGATGATTAGTTGGACAAAGGCAAAGCAACAAAAGGAAAAGAGCCCAAGAGAAGGCAGAAACTCACTTGTTCACACACTCAGAATCACATAAAAACATTAAACTGTAAGCCATAATAAATACTCAGAGGACCTGGTGCAGACTTGTGGAGGCCCTGTGAATGCTGTCTCAGTCTCTGTGAGTTCATATGAGCGCTACTTGATTTAGAGGGCCTTGTTCTCCTGGTGTCCTCCATCCCCTCTGGTTCTTACACTCTTTTCATTTCTTCTTCAACAGGTTCCCCTTAGCCCTCAGGGATGGAATTTGATGGAGACATCCCAGTTAGAGCTGAGTGTTCCAAGGTCTCTCATTCTCTGCTTAATGTCTGACTATGGGCCTCTGTATTTGTTCTGATCTGCTGCAGGAGGAAGCTTCTCTGATGATGACTGAACAAGGCATTGATCTATGAGTATAGCAGAATGTCATTGTAAACTGAAGTTTCCCATCTTGACCGCCTGTTCACAAATACTCGGTAGCTGCTTCCCAAATAATTGACTCAGAGACTTAGTATAAATTATAAGTGGTTGGCCAATAGCTCAGGCTTATTACTAACTAGCTCTTACACTTAAATTAACTCATAATTCTTATCTATGTTTAGCCATGAGGCTTGGTACCTTTTCTCAGTACAACATTCTCATTTTGCTTCTCTGCATTTGCTGGCAACTCTCTGACTCTGCCTTTCTCCTTCCATCTCCTTCCCATCATCCTTAGTTTGGTTGCCCACCTATACTTCCTGCCTGGCTCCTGGCCAATCAGCATTTTATTAAACCAATTGAAGTGACAAATCTTTACAGTGTACAAGAGGATTATTCCACAGCATGTCATTTATCACAACTTTTTTTTTTAATTCTTTAGGCCAGTAGTATTTGATTTCACCCTAAGTCTCTGGGATATCTGGTTCTTGGTTACCCAATCAGTTTGGGGTGTGGGCTCCAACTTGTGGAGTAAGCCTTAAGTCAAATCAAATAGCAGTTGGTTATTCCCACAAACCTTGTACTGTCATTGCCCTAACAGCCTAGACACAGGACAGCATTGTAGATCAAAGGTTTTGTGGCTGGTTGGTGTTTTTTTTCCCCCCTTTGGTAGTGTGTAGAGTACCTTCCTGCACCAAAGATACTAGAACATAAGAGAAAGACTCTATGTAAGCACTAGCTTAACTTTGGAGAAGTCTATTTTGGCTCTGCCAAAAAGGAACTACTTTTTAAAGTACCTCTATGAAACAAAACACCTACGTTAAAACAATGAGCCCTCCTACTAAGGCTGTGAGAAGAAGGCCCATTTGGTGAACCATTTGGACTACTGTATTGCTATTGGTATTAGAAACAAGAAAAGATGACAAATTCCTAGATATAATGGTCTGTCTATTGCATTGCTTGTGTGTCCTGCCACAGAATAATCTAATAATAACCATTTGTCTTAGTTAGGGTTTCTGTTCCTGGGAAAAGACATCATGACTACAGTAACTCTTATAAAGGAAAAGCATTTAGAAGAAATGGTAACTTACAGTTTCAAAGAGCTTGGTGGCACGCAGGTACACATGGTGCTGGAGAAGGAGCTGAGGGTCCTATATCTTATCTCACAGGCAACAGGAAGTAGTCTGAGACACTAGGTATGGCTTCAGCATATATGAGAACTCAAAGCCCACCTCCACAGTGACACACTTCCTCTAACAAGGCCACATCTACTCTAACAAAGCCACACTTCCTAATAGTGCCATTCCTTTGGGAGTCATTTTCTTTCAAACAAGCACACCATTTGACCTGTAAATGTAGATGGATATCCTGAAGTATGGGGTCAAATTATGCTTACCATCCACATGAACTCCAATTTCTAGGAGTAACTTGCGAGAGTCAAATCCAGATGATGTTAATAGTAGCACTAGGCCTGGAAGGCTTTGAAAGCCCTGTAGTATACTCAGGTGTCTGTTTCTTGAAAAATAACTTCTATTCTATTGACTTTCATGTAGGATACCCAGTAATTTGAGGTTGGTGCTTTTTATCCAGGCTGTATAAAGGCAATCAATTGTAAGTGGCAACATTATTGAATTTAAGTTTATCAAAATTGACAAAAGGCTAGAAACAACAGAGACCTCAGAGAAGATACAGATACTGGGCTAGGAATTTTAAAACTTGATCTTGTTAAAAATAAAGATATTCCTTAGGAAAGAGTTCACATTTTTGTAAAAAAAAAAAAATGGAGCATATAAAGGGAATGTTCATTCAGAGAGAGGAAAACTCTTTTGAAAGGAAACTGTGTGCTACAAGAATTGATAAAATCTAGTAAACTAGACATGATTATTACAAAATTAAAAAGAGGGCATGAGAATACATGCAGCAATGTTTATTAGCAATGTTAATATATATTGCATCTGAAGAAGCTGGGGGAAAATGGACAATACTTCTTAGCACAAAGGTTAAGAGGTTAATCATCTGTAAAAGTTTGATATAAAATCTTGGTCATAAAAGTAAAGTGGACTTATCACCCGAGAGACTGTGTGAGTATTCCCCCAATTAAGTGAGTATTCCAGGTATATCATTTATTTAGAGTTGGAAAAATGCTAAACAACAATCATAAGTTGCTGGTGGAAAGCACGTAAGCCTTATTGAAAAAATGATGGCTATTGAAGCCTCCTTTGGCTTTCTGATTGTGAAAAACTAAATTTTAGTTGTATTCTCAAAATATGTAGGATTCTACTTGTTTACAAATCTGGCCTCCTTTTCTCAGCCCAGGTTATTAATAATATTCAGTAAATAAGAAAAGATAGTAGTTCTGGGAAGGAATTCTAAATGGTGCTATTCTTGATTATTCTGACTGTAGGGATAAAGTGTCATATATATGAATCACCTGTAAATGTTGTTTCATATACAGAAGACAGAAAAAGAGAACAAATCAATCCCTGATGGTGGTGGCCACAGGCATTAGTATGCTCCAGGTGGTTTTTATTAATGGCTCTGATAACTATTTCTTTCTCCTAAGACATCTTTCCTGCTTGTTTGGTCTTATCTTGACCAAATACTAAAAATGAGACTTCTGGGCACCACAGGGCATAAAATGTTTGGCTTCTGTGTGCACAAAATGGAATGCCTGACTGTTGGTGGGTCCTAAAGGCTCCCTCAGGGGAGGGGGTGAGAAGGCACTGAGTCAACAGCACAGACACCAGGAGTCAGGTACAAGGCAAACAGCAGACTCCTTTACTCAACAATGGGGAGAGCTTATATACCCTTCTCCCAGCACTCAGGCTGTGGACCAATCTGGTGACATCGTATGGTTGCCCTTCATTGGCTAGGCACAATCAGGAACTCTGACAGCGCCTGTTGCTAGGTCCCCAGGCAGACTCCAGGTTGGCTCATCTCTCAGCCTCATGGGCCTTAACTTCCTATAAATCCATCTTTTTTTATTTATTACATGGGTGCTCAGTGGGAGCCAGAGTTCTTTGCTCAGGCCTTGTTGACCCTGCCTCAGGAGGGCTTAGCAACTGGGCTGTGCCAAAAAAGCTCTTACCTATCATTGACTACCAACCTTCAAAGAGCATTGGTTCCTGGTGAGGTGCCAGGGTGAGGGGACTAGGCAGTAGCCTTTTGAATTTCAGATAACTAGGCATGCATAACCTCCTGTGGAAGACTGAGAGAAGGATGCCTAAGAGCCATTAACACCTGAAGAATCTCCTTAGTTGCTGCCCTCTGTTGTCAAATATACTGCAGGAGACATTTAAAGAGAATAAGGATTAGATCAGACAAGGGCAGAGGTGATGACCTTTGATTCTTCATGATTTGGAAAGGTTTGGTATAATATAAAAAGGCTATTTGATCCCTCCTGGATGCTCACATATGCCTTAGTTGGTGGGGTAATATTGTTAATCCCGACCTAATACAGGCACAATCCAGTTGCTGAGCGCTCCTGAGACAGGGTCAAGAAGTCCTGAGCAAAGAACTCTGGCTCCCACTGAGCACCCATGTAATAAATAAAAAAGGGTGGATATGTAGGAAGATAAGACCTATGAGGCTGAGAGATGAGCCAACCTGGAGTCTGCCTGAGGGCCTAGCAACAGGTGCTGTCAGAGGTCCTGATTGTGCCTAGCCAATGAGGGACGACCACACAATGTCACCAGATCTGGACACAGCCTGGGTGCTGGGAGGAGGGTATATAGGTTCTCCCCATTGCTGAATAAATGACTTTTCTGTTTGTCTTTTACCTGACTCCCAGTGTCTGTGCTGTTGACTCTACACCTTCTAACCCCTTCCCCCCGAGGGAGCTGTTAAGACCCAGCAACACCTGACCAACAGGAAGAACAGCATAGAATAGTTGGAGAAAGAGATAACACTGACAGAATGTGGGAGTAGGGAAGTGTTTACTCACTTGTCAGAGGAGTTGCGACTAATTGGTGACTATTGTGAAGTTTATTGAAAAAGCTACAATTATGTTGAAGACCTGGAAAACTGACTGAGTGAAACTTAATGGCATTGGTGAGATGGGATGCTATAGACTGAGAACGAAGTTTGTTCTGGGCTGTCTTTAATCCCCTTATTAGCCATTTGTCACCAACCTCTGTATGTAACTTAACATTTTTGTGATTATTAGGTTAAGTTTTGGAGACATATTAACTTTCACCATTCAAAAAGCTAAGAATGTCATCAGTTAACATTTAAAGCTCATAGCAGAAATTTATCCACTCTGCTCTAATCCGATATAAATCTGATGTCCCTACCAATATATTTAATAAGTGAATTGATTTCTGACTTGTTTGTTTTATGATTATAAAAGTTCATAAAATCTACTCCACTATGCAGCATATCACTCTGGGCCACCTGTGACTGCATTCTTAAGTCATGTCTTAGTTAAAGTTGCTATTGTTATGAAGAGACACCATGACCACAGCCACTCTTATAGAGGAAAACATTTAATTGGGTGGCTTATAGTTTGGAGGTTCAATCCATTATCATCACTGTGGGACATGGCGGCATTAGGGAAGCATGGTCCTAAAGAGGTAGCTGAGAGTGGAGAAGGAGCTACATCTTGGTCCCATAGGCAACAAGAAGTGGTCTGAGACACTGAGGGTGGCTTGAGCTGAGACCTCAAAACCTGCCTCCACAGTGAAACATTTCCTCCAACAAGACCACACCTAATCTAACAAGTCTAAACCTCCAATGGGGGCCAATTACATTGAACTACAACAGGTCGTAACTCATACTGAGTTTAAAATAAACTATCACTCCATTTGGAGCAAAAGCTATGTTTTTGCACCAAAACAAACCTGCACCACCATTCCCAGTATGCTGTGTTTTAAAATAAAAATTACCTGAAATGTTATACAATAAGGAGCATTTCCAAACTTATAATATGAAGGCTTGTATACATATTAAAGTACACCATTCAGTTCATTGCTTTATTCGGCAATAAGCACTTCTGTAGCTTTTGAATAACTAATGCTACTTGTTGTTGCTCTGGCTTTTACAACTCTCAGCAAATTAGATGACTAGAACATCATTTAATACTCCAATTCCACGATGGCAAGCATCTTGTATTCTAAGCTACTTCAGAGAATATCTTGAAAAGCTGGAGTGCAGGGGAGGAGAGCCTAATCTTCATTTTAAGTCTTACTTAAAGAATAATGTACTAAATATTTACCTCAAGTTATTATATTTTTAGCAATTGAAGTTTTAAAGGTGAAAGCAATTACCCTCCAGCAAGCCTGATTCTACTTGGACTCAGCTTTACAGAGTTCATTTTTTACATTCCAAAATATCTCATTTTCATTTCAAGTTGACCCAATCTACCTCCCAACAGCAACCTGCTGTTACACCTCCAAGTGATAGAATTTGATTAGGGATCCATTCAGAAGCTGTCATTATCATTCAGGATTAGCTCAGAGGTTTTTACAATGGAATGAAAAAAAATGTTTCAACAGTCTCCTGTCATTCTCCATTTTCTTGATTCTAACAATTGTAGAGAATGGCATTTCTCAATTTAATCAGGAAAGAGAGAGTATGGGACTAGAGGCATATTAAGAGTCACATAAGGAGATTCAGAACAAAGTAAGTGGGTAGTAGTAGTTAGCATGTATTAGACAGCAAACAGGTGCCAAAGATCTACAGATACGTTTACAGAATATATCATTTAAAAATCTTAGGAAGTTCCATTTTTGTCTACATTTTAATAAAAGTTGAATCTCACAAAACCACTGAGATATTAGGTGGCCAATACAAGATTCAAGCTCAGAGAAAGCACTGAATGAATGATACATTTAAAACTGAGGGGAAGGGTCGTGGTAGCATTAGACACAGGGTGCAAATCTTGAATATAGTGTTGAATACATATAAGCATAAACTGAGAATTAAAGCCACACAGTTTATACAGTACTCTCTCTTGCTCTGTGGTTCCTTTTAAAAACTGGATCTGTAAGGATGGTAAATTAAAGGGTTCAAGATATAGATAAGAAGCAAGGATCAATGGACTGGAAACAGGGTCTTACACTTACACAATGCAGAACTAGGAAGATATTCATTAGTGTGAAAAGGAGCCATCACTTATTGGTGATTATTATGAAAGCTCTATGGATGACTAGTATATATGCTCTGAGAGTGATAAATGGGCTTTCCTGACAGATAATAAATAGTTACACACATCAAGATTTCATGGAAATGGGTCACCTTGATACCCTGGGTTTTGAAGGAAAAGCTGACTTCCTCTTCTTTACCTTTAGGCTGTGTTCATTGTTAATATGCTGAATTACAATTGCTTGTGGTTTCGAGTGAATCATTCAAACCCCAAAGATTTATGTTCTTATCTATTCTTTGCTGTACAACAGCATGATAATATCAGCACTAATATATGACCAAAAAGTTGATGTTGATAATTGACAGTCTTACAGGATGCTAATGTGGCAAGAAACTTTCTGTGGAAGATTTTTGCATAGAATAATAAATATATAGTTGAAAATACATTGCAATGGCCATTTTTGCATCAGTTTAACTAGACTATGGTAATCTTGGTCAAACAGTCAAGATGACACTGTGAAGATCTTTATCAGACATGATAACAGCTGTAATAGGTCACCTTTGAGTGAAACATATTTATACTCTGTACTATGAATATCCATCATCTGATCACTTAGAGACTTCAAAAGCAAATGCAAGTGATTCCTAAAGAAGAATTAATCTTATTTACAGACTGCCTGAGTATGGTGATATTTTCTTTGTACCAAAATGTTATTTGTATGTTAATAAATAAAGTTGCCTGGGGGTCAGAGCTATTAGCAAGCCATAGTAAAGCAGGGCAGTGGTGGTGTACGTTTGTGATCACAGCACCTGGTAGACAGAGCTAGGTAAGTCTATGTGTGTTCAAGGATACAGCCAGCATTGGATACACATGCCTTTAATCTCATTACCAACCATAGAACACCTGGAGGTCTATACAGACAGGCTGTAATGAGGCAGTCCTGTGGTTGGGTTTACAACCAATGAGAAGGCAGAACAGAGACTATATAAAGACTTTAACACAGGAAGTACCAGCTCCTTCGGAGAAGTAGGACCACTGCAGGAGGAAGGGTAAGGTTTTGGCTCTTAGCTCTGACCTCTTGGTTTTCTTCTTTGCATTGGTTCTGTGTTTCTTATTTATAAGACGGTTGGATACATCTACACCTGAGTTTTTAGCAACTAGATTCAAGAATGCATGGCTGGGAACTTTGGTTTCCAGGATGCAGCTTGCTCTTGGGATTTTAGTCTTATCATCACTCACAATCTCTTCACACATATATGACATAGGAAATGTGTATGTGTGTGTAGGTAGATGGATAGATAGAATGGTTATAGATTGGTTGATTGATAGATAAAAGAATGCCTATAGTTATTACCCTTCATATTTTTAATTTTTGTAGAAAAATTTAACCCATGGTACTCTAAAATGTTAACTTATTGTCCTTGTTTTAAATGCTCAACTTCTGACATTTATTTCTTTCAGTGTTTAGTGATTGTTAGAAATGCATCTCATACAAAAGAAAGCAAATAAGTAAATATGGATCAAAATGAAACACTAATTATTCATCTATGAAGTAATAAAAAATGAAATTTGTAAAAATGTATTAAATAGTAAATACTTTATCAATTAAGAAGACAGAAGTTTGAAGACTTAGTTATATACTGAAAGATAATATGTAAATGATAAATAAGCTTTCATTTGGGCAAGTAAAATATTCAATAAAATTTGAAACAAAAGCAATTTCCAATTTTTATTGAATAATACACCACTTCTTGCTGAAAGTTGTTATTACTAGTGTCTCAGATTCACCAGCAAGCATTTCTTCCCTCAAATATTTACATCAATTCAATCAACTTTACTTTCAGCTCAATTTTTCTTTGAGTTGGCATATGAAAGGAAAACATTATTTTATTTGGTTTAAACAAGAATTGATTCTCCTCTCTTCAATTCTCTGGAAAGGAAAACTGAAATGAGCTTTTATCTGTGCTCATATTATCCATACATTAACTCATTCATTCATTTAAAAACTTAATATTAGGCCTGTTCTACATAAAGTGAATCAAGAGGGTTTTGAGCACCAACATCTGGATCAAAATTCCTAAGCCTTGATACCTACCTGAAAAGGGTGCTTATTGCCTTTTTGAGGAGAGCAGGCATAACAGAGATCAATAAAAAGGAAGTTGAGTTTAGCTAAATGTCATGATACCTGGAAGCAATAACAATTGCTAAAGTATTTCAGAGAAAGAATTAGAGTATAATGAATGCTCAAATTAATGTTTGGTATAGAAAATAGAAACTTCTAATACCTATAAAGACACCTGGTGGGGTCTAAGGGTTGATTTTGTTGCTAGCTGTCTCATAAGCTCACAGTGAGATAATGCAGTCTCATTGCTAGCTCACAGTGAGATAATGCTGTTTTAATCATGAACAATGACTTGGGGCATTGTCTTAGTGTTCTATTTCTATGAAGAGATGCCATGACCATGGTAACTCTTATAAAGGAAAGCACTTAACTGGGACTTGCTTACACTTTTAGAGAGCTAGTCCATTATCATCATGGCGGTGAGCATGGGGGCATGTGGGCAAACATGGTGCTGGAGAAGTAGCTGAGAGTTCTAATCTGTAACCACAGGCAGCAGGAAGAGAGATCTGGACTTGGAATAGGCTTTTTGAAATGTCAAAGTCCATCTCCAGTGACACACTTCCTCCAACAAGGCCATACCTACTAATCCTTTCAAATAGTGACACTCCCTGGTGACCAAATAGTGATACTTCCTGGTGACCAAGTATCAACTCTATAAGCCTATGAGGATCACTCTCATTCATACCACCAAATTCTACTCCTTGGCCCCCATAGGTTTGTAACCATATAATAAAGAAAAATGCATTTAGTCTAATTTCAAAAGCCCCATAGTCTATCACAGTCTCAATATTGTTTAAAAGTCCAAAGTTCAAAGTCTTCTGAGACTCAAGGCAATCTCTTAACTGTAATCCCTGTAAAAATCAGAATAAAAAAAGCAGATCATATACTTTTGGCATACAATGGCACAGAACATATATTTCTCCCATTCCATAAGGGAGAAAAGGAAGCCCAGTGAGGAAGTACTGGTCCAAAGCAAGACTGAAAACCATCAGGGCAAACTCCAACTTTTGCATCTCCATGACTGATGTCAAAATGCTCTTCGGAGCTCCAACTCCTCTCAGCTTTGTTGACTGCAATGCACTTCTCTCTCTTGGACTGGTTCCACAACCTGTGAGCAGCTCTCCTTGGTAGGTGTCTCATGACTCTCACATCTCCATCATTTTGAGGTCTCCAACACAATCCAGGCTTTAACCTTCACAGCTTCAAGTAATGGCTTCTCTGGGCCTCCATGCTGGGGTACCCCTAACATACTCCTGACCTCAGCAGCTTTCCTCAGCTGCAGAAAGAGCTTCCATAACCCATTTTTTGTATCCTTGGCTCTCTATTCAGAACCACGTGGCTGAATCTGCCAAGTTCTTCTGCTTCCAGGGACTGGAACTTGAGCCCCTTGTTCAAACACACTTTCAGTAGCTTTCTGCTTTCAATGATTTCCTTTACCACTTACGCTTTTCTTTAATTCCTTTACACAAGTTGGAAGCTTACCTGAGTGGGGTCTTGCCCTGAGTTCACCACTCCCTTTATTCCATTTAGCATCAGGCTTTTTTTTTTTTAATTTTAAGTCCTTGAGCACTGAATTTAGTACCATTACACTTCCTGTGCTCCTTTCCCCCTTAAACTGTACATTTTGTACTTTTCCTTGCTCAGCTTGCTCCTTTTCATTATAGGTCTGCCTAAGAGTGACCACTAATAACCATACCACAGAGTCAATACGAGGCTGTCTTGAAATCTCCTCTGCCAATGCTATTAATCTAAACTCTTCCATTTAGCCTTAGGCAGATTTTATTTTATTTTATTTTTGGACAAGAGCAGAAAGCAGCCACAATCTCTGCTAAAATATCTTAAGACTGGTCTCTAGGCCACTTATTAATGCTCTTTTCTTCTGAAACCTGTTGAGGCAGGCCTCTACATTCCACAGAGACCTCAACACCACTGTCTTCCATGCTCCTACTAGAAAGTCCCACTTAAAGCATCCAACCAGTTTTCTAGTTCAGTGTCCCAGTCTTCCCTATTCCTCTAAACAAAGGCATGGTCAGGTTTATCACAGCAATACTCACTTCCCTGATACCAACTTCTGTCTTAGTTAGGGTTTCTACTGCGGTAAAGAGACACCATGACCATGGCAACTCTTATAAAGGAAAACATATAACTGGGACTTACTTCCAGTTTCAGAAATTTAGTCCATTGTCATCATGGTGGGAGTATGGCAGCATGCATGCAGATATGGCGTTGGAAAATTAATTGAATGCTCCACATCCAGATCCATGGGAAGGAGAGAGAGAGAGAGAGAGAGAGAGAGAGAGAGAGAGAGAGAGAGAGAGACTATGGTGTAGCACAAATCTTAAAAGGTCTTATTAATAAAAAAAAAAAACCTGGAGCCAGGTATTGGGGTGAACACTGAAAGATCAGAGAGACAGAACAGGCCACAGCTAACTTCACCTTGCCAACTTCTCAGCTGATCCTGTTTCTTCAAACTGGAAGCTTCTTTGTCCTCATCCAAATGGATCTCAGCTGAACTGCTGCTAAAAGCCTAAAGCTTAACAAGACTCTAGTTCCTGGTCCTCATGCCTTATATACCTTTCTATTTCCTATCATCACTTCTGGGATTAAAGGCGTGTGTCACCATGCCTGGCTGTTTCCAGTGTGGCTTTGAACTCATAGAGATCTAGACGGATCTCTGCCTCCAGAATGCTAGGATTAAAGGTGTGTGTGCCACCATTTTCTGCCCTCTATGTCTATCTAGTTGCTGTTCTGTTCTCTGACCCCAGATAAGTTTATTAATGTGCACAATATATTGGGGGACACAATATCACCACATTATTGGCTTGCATGGGCTTTTTGAAATCCAAAGGGACATACTTCCTTCAGCAAGGCCACACCTACTAATCCTTTCAAATAGTGCTACTCCTTGGTGACCATGTATTTAAGTCTATGAGTCTATGAGGGCCATTCTCATTCAAACTGCCACAGGCACTAACATCAGACAAAGTTACCACATGGCTATGATGGATCAAGATAAAAAAAAAAAAGACCATAAATGTAAGCATATCTAAACACAGACAAAATTTGTCTAAGCTCCAATATAAGTAAAGAGCCCTCTGTCCTTGCCTGTTAGTGAATCTGCTTTCCCTCTTCTTTCCTTTGAAGTTTCCTTATTGAAGAAGCTGCATTTGTTCTTGGGGTTTCCCATTCTAGCTATTCTGTAAAGACTAATGACTGTTGCCACATCAGCTACAGACCTAGCTTGGATCAAGAGTCCTCCTCTTAGATGAATTTATTTAAGTCTACTTTAATACCGTAAGTCTTTTCCAAAACCTTTACTGAGAGAGTCTATGGTTTCCCTCATTGCTGTAATAATTACCCACATTGTTAGTTAAAATAATTTATTTAATCCTCAAATCTACAAGTATGTTTATGGAGGGTCTTTGTGGGGAAGAAATCACAAGTAGTAGCCTGAAGTAGATGTTAAGCTTCAGAAAGGCATGAAATTATAAGAATGAACTTGACAAATCTACCATGTGTCTAAAAGGTGTCTAAAGAGTGGCAGGGTGTATAATCAACAGTTTAAAAAAAAATAAGTTGGCCGGGCGTTGGTGGCGCACGCCTTTAATCCCAGCACTCGGGAGGCAGAGCCAGGTGGATCTCTGTGAGTTCGAGGCCAGCCTGGTCTCCAAAGCGAGTTCCAGGAAAGGCGCAAAGCTACACAGAGAAACCTTGTCTCGAAAAACCAAAAAAATAAATAAATAAATAAGTTATATACTGTAGCTAGAAGTTTTCCTGTGTCCCACCTGGCCCATGGTCAGGACAAATCTCTCTCACTTGCCAGTCCTACAGCTGCTTTCTACCCAAATAAACACACAGAGGCTTATATTAATTAAAACTGCTTGGCCATTAGCTCAGGCTAACTGTTGACTAGCTCTTACATTTAAACTAACCCATAATCCTTATTTATGTTTAGCCACGTGGCTTGGTACCTTTCTTCAGTTCTGCCTTTACGTCTTGCTTCCTCTGTGTCTGGCTGGCGACTCCTCACTCTTCCCAGAATTTTCTTCTCAGCTTGTCCCACCCATACTTCCTGCCTGGCTACTGGCCAATCAGCACTTTATTTATTAACCAATCAGAGCAACACATTCACAGCATACAGAGCGATATCCACAGCAATATACCATGTGCTTCAGAACTTGTGGGTCTACTCTGAGAAAATGGTGAATTTCTGAGCAGCAGATGAGAGACTTTGAAGCCAAAGTGTAAGAGGTATAATTTCTACCGCTAACCTGGAAGCTCCAGACAGGAAGAGCATCAAGTACACAGGAAGTACAAATCACAAGTAGCTGCCCAGTATGACACTGATAGAGACAATGCCTTAGTCCATTCAGGTTACTGTCACAAAAACCATAGTCTAGGTGATATATAAGCAGCAGGAATTTATTGCCTCACATCCCAGCTTCTGAAAAGTTCAAGACAGAGGCACAGGCAGAATCAGTGTTTGGTGAAGCCCCTCTTCCTATGACATAGCAATTTTTTAGCTGTGTCCTTAGATAATGAAAGACAAACTCCCACTTCCTCCTGGAAGCTCCATCTTCCTCTCCTAAGCTCCTTCTAAAGATTTAACATTATAAGGAAACAAATGACAAAAAGAGCATAAAAAGACAGAAATACTGTGAAAATACAATCATGTAAAAAGAAACTGTCCAAATAAATGACAAACATGTTTTTCCTGTCTACAACCTTTGAGTCTCTCACCTTCAAATGCATATCATTCTACCTCAGTATTTGTGACTAAATATACATATGTTACTCTCAGTCTATGACTGGTAAATCATTCATCAGCTCAGGTTTGTGTTTATCAAATATTTATTGTCTACTGTGTACTAGGTAGTCTCGTGGGCATAGGTACAAAGTCATGACTGTAAAGCATGTCCTGCTCCAAAATTACTTCCTCACTCCTACCACTACCACACTCCGTACTAAATCCTAAATCATTACCAACTTCAGAACTGGCTTTCCTGCCTCAAGTATCTGTTTCTCTCCTCAATTTTTGCATATTGTCTTTTATACTTCAACTTTACTGAGTTTTTTAATCAGTTCTAAGATCTTTGGTGGCATCTTTGGGATTTTCTCCATATAACACCCTGTCATCATCTGTAAGAAGAAGTTAATCACTTTCTATCCTTCCACCTCAAATGCCTTTTAATTCATTCTCTTTTGTAATTCCTATGATTAGGCATTTCTGTACTAGGTCAAGAGTACACTTTCCGGACTAAGTGAAGAGTGAGCATCCTTGCCACATCCCTGATCTTAATGAAAAATCTTTCAGCTTCTCACAATTGAAGATGACAGCTATACAATTGTTCTAATAAAAAGAGAAAATTTCCCACCCACATTTAATTTTTTAGTTTTTATCATGAAAAAAATATTGAATTTTGTCAAATTCTTTTTCTGCTTCAGTTGAAATGATCATAATTTTTATCCTTCATTCTGTTAATGTGGTAAGTAATATTAACTGATTTTCCTGCATTGAGTCATAAACTATATCCCAGAGAATAGTCCTTCTTGGTTATGGTGAGTGATATTTCAGTCTGTTCTTGAATCAATTCATTGGTATTTCTGTTAAAGTTACTGCATCTATGTTTCTCAGGTGTAGGAAAAATAGTCTGATATTTTCTTCGCCAGTAGCATCATGTTGGGTATTTATAAGAGTCCAGTGCTGGCATTGTAAAATGCATTTGAAATATTTTCCTTCATGTGTATTTTGTAAAGATGGGTTTAAGAAAATTGGTATCAATTTATCTTAAAATATGTGGTAGAATCCACCCATGAATTCATTTGATTGTACAAATTTTAAAGAGTAAATACTATGGTCTGAGTAGCTATATACTTTCATTGATCCTAAAATTAATACATTGAAATCATAATCCCCAAGGTAATGGGACCAGGTTAGTCATGTGTGAGATTATTAATTTATACGGTCAGAGACATCATACAGGAGATTATCTCCTTATTAAAGAGAGCACACAGAGCTAGAAAACTCTTTCTCTTAAGCAAACACAAAGAGGAAACATTGACATCTATGAATCAGTATTGGTGCTCACTAGATTCAAAAACTCCCAATGGCCTGATCTTAAATTTTCAGCCTCCCAAACTGTGAGGTGTAAATATTTATTGTTGATAAGTCACTTGTCTTATATTTTATGATAGCACCAAAATTAGAAGAAAATAAGGGATTTTAATTATTGACCAAATCTTTTCACATATTACTGATCAATTAATATTTTCCATTCCTTCATGACTCATTCTTACTAGGTTGTTTGCTTTTAGTAATGTATCAAAATCATATCCAATTCATTGGTGTTTTTCACATCTTATAAATATTTGCAATTTTTCTTTTTTTTATTGAAAACAAATTCTTTCATACAATATATTCTAATTATGGTTCCCCCTCCTCAAATTCATCCTAGATCCTCCTCATTTCCTGACCCACCAAATCAATACCATTTTCTCCCTAGGAAACAGCATAATTTGATGAAGACTTTCCTGGTGATAATTTACTCTGTCCCATGTGCACAATAAAGCATGCATAAATCTCCTTGAGGAACAAAGTAAGCTAAATAAAGATCAGACATCATGACTACATCAAAACTCTCTGTAAAGTAGTATGACATTCTCCATAAAGGTGGGTTTATAGATTGACTGAGAAAAATAAGATTATGATACGATATGGTTCTGAGGTAGGATCCAGTGTAGTCTAGGCCACACTAATAGCACAAAGGTTACCAGGCTATTAATCATGTCTGCTCTTAACCTTCTGGGTGGATAGCAGCATTTTAAAAAATAGTAAAAGAAAACAAAAACAAATAAACCTAAATAGGACATTACAAACAAAAGAACAGAAAAACAACCAACCAAATAAAAAGCACAAGAAACACATATGGACATAGAGACAAACACATTGACACACACCGAATTCCCCAAAACACAAATTCAGAAAACATAATATATAAGCAAAAACCTTTAGGGTAAAAAAACAAACAAACTAAAACTTCCCATACAAAGCGTTATGAGACAACAACAACGAAATCTCCCGAATTGTTTTGGTCATTTCCTGTTGGGCATGAGTGACTTGTGTACACAGTGAGATTCTATTGGAGGAAACTAATTTGTGAGAGGTCATCAGTTGGGATAGCTTCTGGGTTAGGCATGGGAGCTTGTGTCCACTTCCACCATCAGCACTGATCCTCATCAGGCCCAGACCTCTGGAGGCCCTGTGCATGCTATTATCGTCTTTGTGAGTTCATATGTGCATGAGTACTGCTGTGTTCAGAAGGCCTTGTTTCCTTGGAGTATGTAACCTCTGGCTCTTACAGTCTCTATGCCTCCTCTTCCATAGGGTCCCTTAGCTATGAGGAAAGGGAATTGATAGAAACATCCCATTTAGGACCAAATGTTCATAGGTCTTTTGCTCTCCAAACATTGTCCTGTAGCATGAATCTTAAAAGTTCTTATTAATAAAATCAAACCTGAGCCAGGTATTGGGGTAAACACTGGAAGGTCAGAGAGACAGAACAAACCACAGCTAATCTCACCTCGCCGGATCCTCAGCTGGTCTTGTTTCCTCAGACTGGAGGCCTCTGAGTCTTCATCCAGAATGGGTCTCAGCTGAACTGCTGCTAGAAGCCTGAATGCTTAACCAGGCCAAATGCCTCTCCAGGGCAAATGCCTCTCCAGGGCAAATGCCTCTAGTTTCTGGTCCTCATGCCTTATATACCTTTCTGCTTTCTACCACCACTCCCTGGGATTAAAGGCTTGCTTTCTGGGATTAAAGGCGTGTGCTACCACTGCCTAACCTCTGTTTAATATTGTGGCTGTTCCGTCTCTGACCCCAGATAAGTTTATTAAGGTACACAATATTTTGGGGAACACAATACCACCACATTGTCCAGTTATAGGCCTCTGTAATTACTCCTACCCACTGCAGGAGGAAGCTTCTCTGATGATGACTGAGCAAGACACGGATCTACGAGTATAGCAGAATATTGTTAGGAGTCATTTAGTTGCTACGTTCCTTTAGCACAGTGGTTCTCAACCTTCCCAATGCTGCTACCCTTTAATACAGTTCTTCATGTTATAGTGATCCCCAGCATAAAATTATTTTGTTGCTACTTCATAATTATAATTTTGCTACTATTACGAATCATGATATAAATATCTGATATGCACGGAAATTTATCAGAACACCAGGATTTGGTACAGGAAGGCACACTGCATGTTGCCAGAAGAGTAAGGTAAACAGCAACCCAGCTAAACACCTTTTGATCTCCAATGGTGACCTGCCTGCAAGATGAGTTAGTGCAATAGTGGCACAAAACTTGTGGGAATAACCAACCAGTGACTGAGTCGGGTAGCCAAGAACTGGAGGCAGTCAGACCAGAAGAAAACATTTGCACTTTGTTGTGTTGGATGTAGTGCTCCTTTCGTTTGCAATTTCATTTCTGAATCTTCTCTTTCTCTCTTTTTCTAAGAGTCTAGCTAAAAATTTGTCAGTTCTCCTATTTTCAAAAATACTCAGTTCTTGGCTGGGTGGTGGTGGCGCATACCTTTAATCCCACCACTCGGGAGGCAGAGGCAGGCAGATCTCTGTGAGTTCGAGGCCAGCCTGGTCTCCAAAGTGAGTTCCAGGAAAGGCGCAAAGCTACACAGAGAAACCCTGTCTTGAAACACCAAAAAAAAAAAAAAATTCAGTTCTAAATGGGATATTTGTCAAAGCCCTGTCCTCAAAACTCAGGGATCTATTTGGAAGAGGGGGTGGAAAGACTGTCAAAGTCAGAGGTGATGGATGACTCCAAGGAAACACTGTCTTCCAAACACGCAGGACTGCTGAACACATGAATCCACAGGGACTGAGGCAGCACGCTCAGGGCCTGAACAGTTTCAAGCCAGAAGGGGTTCCAGCACTGAGGTGGGAAAGTGGACTTGAGCTTCAACTCCTAACCGAGAAATTACTTGCCGTTGTTACTCACTGGCAAAGTGAAACTAAGTTTGCTACAGTGGAATATCATTGGATACACTAACCACACCTCAGAGTAGCTATTGTCCAGGAGTAGCTGGACAATATCAGATGAACTCAATGGTACTTTTTGTAGACTTTTTGTCGCCTGTTGCTCTGTTTAGGCATTCTCCTTTTTGTCTTACCGGTGCTTTGTTTACTTACTTTGATTTCCATTTTGTGTTTGTGTATTTTTAGGTTTTTGATTGTTTTGTTTTTTGTTTGGGGCGATCATATAAGTAGGGTGAGTAGGGAACTGTGGAGGATCTGGGAGGAATTCGGGAAAGGGAAATAGTTATATTTTATGAATTTTTTAAATTAAAAAAAAAAAGACCAAGCTCACTCATGTTGATATCTTACTTTGTTTCTAGGCTCTATTTCCTCTTTAGCTGATGTGATTTTTTTTTCTTAAGACTATAGTTTTCAACATTTTATTTTGAAATGACTTTATTTATATGACTTTAAAAATAATATCTCTGTTTTTCTGTATATTGAATGAAATGCCTTGGAGTTAGGGAGGACTTCTAGAAATTTTGATACATCCTTCCTACTGTTTTGGGTTGTTTTGTTTTTCTTGTTGTTGTTTTTTTTTAAATAGATTCTTCTTTCATACAATATATCCTGACCACAATTATCCCTCCCTCCATTCTGCCCTCCTTCCCCCACTTCCCTTCTCCCCCAGATCCACCCCATTCCCATTTCCCTTCAGGAAAGGAGCAGATCTCTAAGAGACAAGGACCAAACACAACAAATTAAGATACAGCAAGACAAGGCAAAAGCCCTCGTATTGCCACTGGACAAGGCAACCCAATAGGAGGAAAAAGTCCCAAGAGCAGGCAAAAGAGTCAGAGACACACATTCCGGTACTGTTAGCAGTCCCACAAAAACGCCAGGCTAACATCCATAACATACCTGCAGAGGACCTGGTACAGACTCACGTAGGCCCCATGCTTGCTGTTCAGTCTCAGGGATCTCTGTTTAGTTGATTCAGTGGGCCATGTTCTCCTCCATTCCCTCTGACTCCTATGATCTTTCCACTCACTCTTCCACAGGGTTCTCCAGTCTCCAAGGGAAAGGACCCAGTGGAGACCTCTTCTGTTTAGACTCCCCACATAATGTCTGACTGTGGGTCTCTGCACCTACTCCCATCTGCTACCAGAGGAAGCCTCTCTGAAGATGACTGGACAAGGCACCAAGCTATGAGTACAGCAGAGCCACTGTGATTTTATTATTTATTTCCTTCTTTATGTTCTGCTTTCTCCATGAGATTTAAGGCTAGTTATCAATTTGAGATCTTTCTTCTTTAGAGTCGGTATTTATCACGGTAAACTTCCCTTTTAAAATAGCTTCTGCTGCATTCCAAAACTCACCCGAGTAGTTATCAAGCATGAGGCTACTGGGAGTTGACAGACAACAATATATAGTTCCCCTCCCACCATTTTGCTTGTACTACTTCTTCTTTTGGTGTTTATGACACCATATTCCCCAGGGTTTTCTTCGACCTCTGTGGATAAACTTTCTTGGTTTCTTCTGTAAATGGATTTCCTTGGCTCCTTTCTTTCCTTTAATCATCTCTCCATGGGTGCTGTCAGCCACGCTACAACTTTGATGTATCTACTAAAGAAGAATCACTTATTTACTCCTGAGAGACTTGGTTCCGAATGTATGCAACTAATTTCTTGACATCTATATGGTCATCTTGAAAGCACAATGAACCTAAACTAGCTAAAAACTTAGTTGTTTTTTTTTTTCCTGGTCCCCAAACCTAATCCTCCTCTAATGCCTCTGGAAACAGTGATGGAATCACCATCTGTGCTGTACTTGCAGAGGAGCAGCCACCCTGTGATTTTTTAGAAACAGGAGGCAGATATAAGATTTAGACCTCAAGAGGATTATTCTTGCTTCAGTTGGGAGAAAGAACAGATTGCCTAGTGGGAGAGGTTGACCTTGAGTTCCACTAGTATGTCCTGCTCCAGACGCTACAGAGGATTCTACTTGATTTTCTATCTGCCTACAGTACTTGAACATTTCCATTTACAATAGTCACCAGTCTGTCTCAGTCCTCAGCTCATTCTTCAGTTTCTTAAGGATGACCTCTTTCAACTTTGCTGAGTCAAAGGTGGTTATGGTTATATTTCTCATGGTTAGTTGTGTAAATTCTCTTGACATGTCTACTATCAAAACAGAAGTCTACATTCTCTCAAAAGGGATTATGTCTGCTTTTTCTCAAAGCTGTATAGTATCTAGCAACATACAAAGGATTCTCCATAAATATTTGTTGAAAAGTTAAATATCAGCAAATGAGTTTTGTGAAAAGACAGAAGGCACATTAAAACTTCGAAGCACGCTATATGAGTCAGTACAAATTTATGTAACGTTTTTCCTATTTATAACAACTTACCAAGCAGGAAATCAGATTCTGGATCAAATAAAGATTCAATATGCTTTCATTTTTGTAGGTTGTTTACATGGTGCAGACATTTCTGGATAACTGTAGTACATGATATAGCGTATTTTCAAAATCAAAATAAAGGTATTATTTATTATTTTGAGAAAATACTGTCAACTTCTCTTCAAAATAAATCCCAAATTCTATTTCTCTCCTCTTCTGTGTCACTGTTTTCATCCGGGCCACTGTTACCTCTTGCTTTGAATGTTAGTTGGACTTTCCTGGTTACACTTTTGTTCCCCAGAAGTCCCGATCAGACTGAGCAGCTAGAATCGACTGTTAGGATATATATCAGCAATAAGTGCTCCTTCTCTCAACAGCCAGCTGCAAATAACAGATCACTCACAGTATAAATTAGCAGCAAATTGATTATGCTTATGACTTTGGGGTTCAAGAACCTGTGAAGACACAATGAGAAGTCATCAATACCCCCCTTGACCCTCTCTCGGGTTGGATCATTTGAATGAACAGATGTAGCTGGGTCAGCTCTATGAGAGACTGATCTGCTGTTTTTGTTTCTCCCAGTGTTACCTGATATAGATGGATTGTCTAAGATGGCTTCCTTACATAGGTTTGTCAGCTATAGTAGAATGAATGGAACACGTGGCATTGTGTAAACAGTCTCTATTTCTACACACACACTGCTCTGCGAATTATTTTCTTGAGTTCCCTAGTAACATGGTTCCTGGAGAAGACATGATTCTTACATGGCGACAGGTAGGGTTCAAGCTATCTGGGCAGAAGCTGCATGACCTTTTTCTGATCTTTTCTTATTCAAGAGCATCACTTCTGCACATTATACTAGAAAGATAAACTACTACTGCCATCCTGGAATCACCTTTCAATGGAATACAAATTTATTTTTGGCATTTTTTTACTTGGTGCTTCTCATATGACTCAGAATCATTACTTCATGCACATGTCTATTGGCGTGCTGTCACCTTTTGGGATGTCATCTCTGACACTTTTAACATCCCCATTACCTTACTCCTCTAATTTTTCTGCGTTGAATTTATTTATCCGATGTGTTTGCTTTTCTATACATTTTATACCTCACTCCTTACAAATTAAGATCATGAGCTGATTTTTTTTGTCTTTTTACTGTGTTATTCTTCAACCTAGAATAGTACTTCACACCAACTAGATGCTTACTGAATACTTACTTCATGAAATAATTCAATAATTCCTAAACCCTTCAACAAAGTTGATAAAAAAATAATCCCTGCCTCTAGAAAGCATTCCTGAGGTATCTTTAGGTCATTACACACTTGTTGTAGCTGAGACTCTCAAGAGTTGAGGATAAAACTGCATCTCTCAAGAGGCCAACAAGAGCTGACTCAATTTCAGAATTGGTTCTGAATAGAGAAATATATGCCTTGATTCTTTGCTTGGCTCATTCAAGGGATGTAAGAAGCCTAGTTTTATAAAACAAGAGATGCAAACTAATTAAGACAGATGTAAAAGATTAAAATCCAAAATGTTTTCAACGTGTCCCTTGTAGAAGGGACAGATTATGCATGATATCACCGTAAAAGTGCCTTCATATGACAGGAAATCCGTTTGTGACATGAGCCACCTTTACAGAGGCACATTACAAGAAGCCAGTTGGGGGACAGCTTCTACACTGAAAAATATTCTTCAGAATATGATTCCAAAAAATAATTAGTGTGTTGATTTTTATAATGATTTATAAGCATGACTTACCTTACTGGCTGTTGTTATTGCCTTTTGGATAACCACTTGCATAGACTGGAAATTATTTTGTATGAGTTCAGTAGCAAAGAAGTTTGATTAACTTTCATTTATTATTTACTTCTTTATAAGTGTTTCCTGTATTATAAAATCATCTCCAAGAGAGTTATTGGGCAATAATTATTTGAGTCTTATATGTAACCCTGTATTAATATTGGAAAGGTAATATTATATTCTACCCAGCTGGATAAAAATACTTTTACCATTAATCTGGATGAAATATTTAGCTCACATTGGAACTGACCAGTAAGAAAATTGTTTATATAAATTTTTTTGTCTCTTTCCTAAAGAAAGATACCAAATTGATTATCTGTGTGCTGTGTTATATTGCACTGGAAAGAGAAGTGTGCCAAAAAATATACAGGCTATTAAACTCTAGGGTTACTCACAATAGATGGTTTCAAATGCTGCTAATTTTAAGAGAATAGATATGTCCAAGATATCATACCAAGATTGGAGTAGAATCTAAAAGTTTTCACCGCAAACCAGTGTCTCATAAAGTGTATCACCTGCTTCAGGAACATACTGTGTGTTCATTCACACCCTATCTCAGACAAAGTGAGATCAAAATCTCGGGGGGGGAATCTCTCATGCACTTGCATTATGGACAAATATCCTTTTATAGACACTTCATACATGGTGATACAGTGCAAACTAATTTCTGTTATGTGGTGTGAGCCAATGTAGTAGTGATGTAAAGTTATGTTCAAGAAAGAAGAGAAACAAAAAATTGCCATTAATTCCCACATCATTTTCCATTTTCTTATGAAAATCTTGGACTCTGTGACTGTGATATGGTCTAACAAAAGAGGAAGCGGGAGTCAGTGAGACAGGACAAGAAGGGATGGTCTTGGTCTATGGACTACCAATGTCTGGCAAGACATCAGATAGCTCCTGGCTGTGGATCTACAATATGAGGGACAATGTCACAGGGTTACATATCAAAACCCTTGACTTTAGAGTCACAAAGATGTTAATTAAAACCTGGATTTAGTGAGTTACAAAAAGTTTTTTCACTTTTTAATCTATGTTTCATGTTGGAAACATATCAATATTTCTTAATAATAACAGTATATCACTATTCCTGCTTATACAATTGTCTTTTTCTCCTAAAGTTGACACCAAACCTTTCTGTGCATTGAAAGTCTGTGATCTGATTCCCTTGCATTTTCTAATCTCATCTAAAACCTTTTCCACCTACTGCTAACTCAAACTGGTTTTTTTTTTTTTTTAGTCCCCGTCTCCCCCCCCAAAAAAAAATTGCCAACTTATTTCTTGCCTAGAAACCTTTACACATGCAATTTCATGAAGGAATCACTGTCCCTGAATCTGTGTATCATAGTGTCAGCCTAAACATTATTTTCTTAGACAAATATTTGCTGGTTACACTGCAGTTGTTAGAACATCAAGACTTCTTAGGACTTTCTTTTCGGTCCCCATAAAAATATTTATGCAACTGTGTATTTTCTGCTCCTTGCTCCACTGCCAGTAACCCGGCCAGGTCCTCCTTAATTTCTTAGGGTCTTGGAGAGTTTTCTGGTTGTCCCACTCATCTTGCAGTCATTCTCCCAGCCTGTCTTCACATTACCACTAGAACCCACACACTTGATTTTAGTGCTTCTTCATCTGTATCTTTATTAATACTGCATATTTACCAGATAAATACAAACTGGAAAGCATGTTATTAGTGTGTCTTGGGGTTTTTATTGCTGGGAAGAGACACCATGACCACAGCAATCTTACAAAGAAAACATTTAATTGGGGTGGCTTACAGTTTCAGAGGTGCAGTTCATTATCATGATGGGAAGCATGGCAGTATGCAGGCAGATGTGGTGCTGGACCTGAGAGTGTCACATCTTACAGGCATCAGGAAGTCTACTGACTCATTAGGTGGTATCCTAAGAATAGGAAACCTCACAGCCTGCCCTCAAAGTGACACACTTCCTCCAACAAGGCCAAACCAGCTCCACCAAAGCCACACCTCCTAATAGTGCCACTCCCTAAGAGACTAAGGGTGTCAATTGCATTCAAGCTACCACATCCTGCAATCCAACTTTCCTAGACTACCCTTAGCACACATCTTCACCACCCACCCACGTTTTACTCTAGTCAGCATGGGCTCACTTCCTCCCTACCACAGTGCACTTTCCTTTTTGTACTTTGTAATTTTACTTATTACTTTGTTTCTTCCTATAATTTTTGCCTTGCCTAAATCTAACAATTAAAAGTACATTTTTACTTCTCGGTTCAAATATTTTCCCTGTAATCTTGCCAGATTCCTTCAGTTAAAAATTTATCTGCCCTCTCCCATTCACTTTCACTTAGAATACTTCTTTCTA
>CABHPP010115240.1:19910-32842 GCA_902168425.1 Peromyscus attwateri | reverse complement strand
TCTCTCTCTCTCTCTCTCTCTCTCTCTCTCTCTCTCTCTCTCTCTCATCTGGTTCTGGTGACTTTTAGAGGCAAAAGCTTGGTTATTCAGAGGAGGGGGAGGGACATGGGAGAGTGGGGGAGGGGGAGAGGGAGAGAGGAAAGAAAGGGAGAGAGGGAGAATGCAGGGTGAGGAGAAGAAGAATCAGAAGATAGTGCGGGCGTTGGTGGAAGAGGAGGAGGAAGAGGTGGAGGGATGGGAGGGGTAGGGTGGAGTAACAGAAGATGGGGTGGGATGTGACCGCCAGGAATAAATTGCTCCCCACCCAGCTGCAGTGCGACGCCCCCAGCGTCTCTGGGGAGCCGGTGCGTCAGCTCCCGACTGGCCTAGGCGGGGCGGTACAAAAGCTAGCGCCGCAGGACCCCCTGCGAGGGCTTCCACCCAGTCCAGGCTGCCTGGGAGGCCGCTGCACCGGCCGCCGGCGGCGTCTGGCCCCGGCAAGGTGGCTGGGCAGGGCCTTCAAGCCGTCGGGAACTTTTACTTCATCCCGGGAGCCTAGTCGTCCTGTTTTGTGTCAGACAAGTGCAGGGACCCGCGGGGCATCCTGGCTGTCCTCACCCTGGCGCGGGGCTCCCTGGCCAGAGCCGCTGCTGTCCGTGGGCTCATGATCCCGCCCGCATCCCAACCCTCGTCCCCGCACGCCAGGGTTAAGCCTGAGCCCCAAGTCTCTGTTATTCATCAGGCATCCCTGCCTCTTCTTTTTCCTTTCTTGCTGAGTTCTCTCTCTCTCTCTCTCTCTCTCTCTCTCTCTCTCTCTCTCTCTCTCTCTCTCTCTGTGTGTGTGTGTGTGTGTGTGTATGTGTGCGCGCGCGTGTGTTTGTGCTCACGCATGAGCGCATGTGTATATACGCGCCCAGCGTATATACATAGGCAAGACAGAAGGTAAAATCCAGCACAAAAGTAGCTTTGGTCTCCTGCAGCTTGGAGAGCGGAGCAAGTTAAACGTATTGAGTATTTGAGATTACATTTCAAAGCAAGAAACAAGGCTCACCGGGTCATTGCAACTGAGGTTTTATACTGCAAGGATCATTTATTATTGTTAAGTATGACGGAAATAGGCTGAAAATGAGTAGCACAGAAAGAAGGACATTTTGGCAGCGGTCAGAAGCCGGAAGCATTTGGAAAGGTTTTCCTGAGTAGGAGCGTCCAGGATGGATAAAGGTGGAAGCCACAGATTCGCACAAAACTGCTTCAGTACGTGACGGGATTAGAAATGGGAACATGCTTTCTGACACAGACAACCCATTAGTTCTCTGTTAAACGCATTAAACCAACCCCATGCAATGATTTCATGGCCGCCTTTAAGGCACAAACACGGGGGTACCACAGAGGGTGAACGCGGTCGGTTTGAAAAATTGTGACGCATTCATAAAGAGGAAAAGTTGAAACATCGACATCTAAACACGTGAATGCTTTTTCTCCGACAACCATCCCCTAAATATAGTGAGATCACCTCCATCTTCACTTCCTTGCTGACCTGGAGATGCGACCTTGTGCAGTAGGCCGCCAGGTCCCACATAATTCTACTTACATTCATCTTGAATGGCATGTCATAAAATGTCGGGGAGGGGGAGACCATGAGGGGCGTGGAGAAGAAGCCTTTTATTAGCAATTATATTCTCCCAAAGCTGTTTAATTTCAATAAGAGCAATGGTGTCGCAGTAACCATCTCTCTTCTCCCATTGCAGACGACCAAATGGTTCGCAGCACTGTGGATTTTGCGGGCTTAGTTCAGAGACTACTATTGCTGTATCCTATGGCAGGAAGAATTTCCTGGACATTAGCTTGTTTAACATCTGGCATAAGGACTCATTTATCTGCCAGATCTTATTTCAGGATAACAATGATAAAATGTTGCTAATTTATGACTACCATGGGTTTGAAGTAAAATGGAAAATGAAGTTGTTCTTTGAAAAACTGTTAGTTGAAGGCAAATAAAAGCATTTCCCTTGAGCAGAATGGGCTGCCTATGAACTATATTAAAGTATTTCACCAACCTGATTGGGATTTATTTTCAAGATTCTCCCGGACAGCAGCAATAGGAAACCAAATGAAAAGCACAAAGACCGGAGGGCACCCTGTACCGTTGGGTCACTGTGCCAAGAACAAATGTCTTGGCCACAGCGGTGCCCCCAGACTCACAAAGCTGCACTGGTAGGGACTGTCTGAGGATGAAAGTTCTCCCACACACTCTGAAGAGAGTGTTTGTATAAGGGCAACACTCAGAACATAGCACAATGATATTGGGGGGAAAGAACCTTTATTATTTTTCGTCATTTAACAGCTGCACAATAATTAAGCATCCTTGCTTGTTGGATACTATTCTTAGACCTTTGGCTATCTTTGTTTGAAATTATGATACACTGTCAGAGGAGGTAGAAGGATGTGACAATCACAGTTTTAGATTTCAGATGTCTGCAATGCTATTTGTGGCTGGATTTAGGAAGATCTCAGCAGGCTACAAAAGTTCTCTATACTTGAGACAGATAACTTCGTAAATTACACTCCGATTTTTCCTTTTAAATTTATCTACATTGTCAGATTTGCTCATAGGAACTTACAAAATGAGCCCAGGAATCCTTAAGTAGATACCAGACAGCCGCTGACGACATCCTAAAGGTGCACAGCCTGCCTTTCTGCAAGCTGTAGAACTTTTTATGAGGAAGTCAGCAAAGTCCCAAGCTACAACTGGCTTTGTGCTGCTGTGAGAGACTTGGAAATGTGACCTGATTCTGGGGAGAAGGATGATGATGATGATGAGGAGGAGGAGGAGGAGGAGGAGGAGGAGGAAGAGGGTTTCTCTCCAAGTTCTGCCAGGGCGGAGACAGTTTTATGTTGGGCTGTTCTCCATTCAAATTGCTACAAGGTATGGCAGGGATTCACGTAGACACTCACACATGTCCCCCCAAAGAGGGGTAGCTGTGGAGTATTGTTCCTTGATTCTTTTCAGTGAGTGCTCCTGCAAAAAACAACAGCTTTGGCAATAGCCAGGAAGACAAGAATATTCACCACCATACCACATTGATTATGACATATTAACGGGGCCATTTGAACCCCCACCACAGATGACAGTATTTTTCCTGCCTGCCTCTCACTGACTTGTAAAAATGTTGTTTACAGGTAGTCATTGCTGTTAGTTCTTTCTATAATTAACACAGACGCTCAAGGGCATTCTGGGGTCACGTAAATATCAATATAGAGAGGATGCCAGTTTTCTCGGCAGCAACTTTGTAAATGGGCAGTAGTCTACAGAGATGGAGCTTCATTTGTGTAACTCAGACTGGAGTATTTCTAGCCTGTAAGTTTTTGTCTAAATTCACCAATCTGAACTGAGGAGCCAGGATCCACAGCCATCTGTGATCTCCTCACCACTGGGTTACACCCAGCCTCCGCGCCTGGCCACTCTGTAGAGCTCCGGCTACTGTTCTCTTTGTGTTCATTTTAACCTTTCTTTTTGGTCACCTTGAATAAATACTCCTTTCAGGAATCAAGAGGGAAGTTCAAACTTAGACTTCATATTCATCTCTTAAAGGCAATTCTGTTTTATCATTAAAAAATTAAGACCACTCCCCAAATTCAGCATGTGACTTTTTTTAAGGCTCAAACGATTCCTTTAGTGGTCTAAGGCTTCAGATATCCGTGGCCGTCAAATTTCAGGATGGCAGCAATGTGGTGTCAGAAAGGACATGGCCAATTGTTGAGCCGAGGTCACATTCCTAAAGACCCTTTCCATCCTGTCCAATGAAACGCAGGTTGGTGCTGTTTGAAACCCCCTTCTACAGTTACCAAAATTGGCGAAATGAATTCCACGTAGGGAGTGCTTCTGTGACCTTGCCTCTTAGAAAAGGTCTTGAATGGGCTCTTGGGTTTAAATTTAGAGACCTGCCTGTGCACTGCTTGTCAAAAGTTATCACTACTCTTAAGGGGGGGGGGTCCCCTGTCACTCTGTTCTGCTAGCCATATATGTGTGTGTGTATACATGTATATATACATATATATTTATGATTTTGCATCTAGGCTCACACTCAGTCACGCTCATGAGGGGATCAAAAGGCCAACAAAAGGCATCAGGATAGAACCCCCACAGCTTCTACAAGAGGGGGGCAGCCCGGCTTTTGCCTCTCCAGCTCGGAATCCAGGCCACCTGCGCTGTGAGCCGTCCTCAGGTGAGCGCCTGAGGAGGGGATGCCAGGCTCTGCTGGCAGCTTTCCGAACGAAGCACTTTGACCTTGGCCGCCATTTCGCTCGTTCTTTTCCTTCAAATCACACCTGCTGCCACAGATCCCGTACACCTGATACCAGATGTGGTCAAAAGGAAAAGAAAAGGGAAAGCCTCGCGCTCTCTAATTCCCTTTGGTAAGGAGCCCAGGCCGCCAAATCCATTACATAATTCCAGCTCAGGCTGACACCTGTGCCCGCACTGGAGCGGGGTCGGGTTGCAGAGCCTGTGCTGGGACCCTGGCTTGGTAGTACCGTCGCCCAAAGCCAGCGGTGGCTGAACAAAGTTTGGACTGGAGGTGGGTTCTCTTTCGTGATTAAGGTTAGACTGGATCCTGGACGGGATGTTTCAAGGACCCTCGTCCCCCACATTTAGGGTTATGAAACTTAAAATGATGTTTCAAAGGCCCGGAACGCACTCAAGCGGTGTTCGAAGCCCCTGAGTGTTCCAGCTTCGGCGAGCTTCGGGAGTGCCCCCTCCTATTTTCAAGAAAAGTGAACTTATCATCAGCTGCGGGACTTCTTCCGAGATCTCTAATCTGCCCCTTCCTGCCCACCCCCGGATACCATTGATGTGCACTTTGTTGGTGCTCACGGCCTAGCACATCGATGTAGTCAGTAGCCCGACTGGGGCTCTCCTTTCTCCTGAAGGCGGGACAATACTTCATTAAAGTACCGGCTACTATTGAGGACCCCAACACAAACCTATTCCCACCACAAACGCGCATTGCTTCCTGACCGCCGGTGCCAGCAGTCCGCGGGAACGGTAGTTTAGTGAGTGACCACTCGCGATCCCATTCTCTCCCAGGTCGAATGTCCAGGTCTTTGGGGGACCAGATAAAGAAAGTCCAGTCCGCCTCCCCATGCCTTCTACCCATCACCGCAAAAGACGTCAAGTGAGATAAAGATTTAGATCTGAATTGAGATTTCCAATATTTTTCCCCGAAGGAATTAAGAACACTAGAAGTGACCCACCTACTAGAACAGCATGTCAAAGGAGCATGTTATGGCGATTTACAAATATGATCAAGTTGGAGAGTTAGGCTGGAATACACCCGGGCTCCGTTTCAAGCAGTTCTTAAGAATTTCGTTGAGGCCTGGAGCCATGACCTGGTCTCCCCGCGGCCCGCAGGAGGAAATCCTTTGGGGACTTTGCATATTGTAAAATTAAAGTCAAACCTCAGATTTCCTGAGGATCTCAAAAACTAAAAATGTGCACGCAGCAAGAGCCAGAGAATTTCCCAGGACACGTCAGGCCCTCTCACTCACACACTGAAACCAGGGTCGATTCGTGGTGTGCATCCCCATCACTACCCGCCTCTTTCCCGTTCCCTGTCAAAAGACAAGAGAAACGCCGTCGCGTAAATTTCTTTCTTCTACTAATTTCAAAGACCTCCGGGAATGTCCTTGTACTCTACGCCCTAAATAAATATCCTCCCTGTACATTCGTGTGCGCCTAGGACAGTGTAGATCTGCGCAGCGACAGGCGCTCTAGAACGTCTCCCTAAGGATCAGGATGCTGGCGGGGCCGGAAAACACGCCGCCCAGTCTGCGAGAGCTAGGGAGCAAAGCCAGCCCCGCAGAACCTGCGTACACGAAGAAGCAAGCCCCACCCAACAAAAGTTAAAGCATGATGGCACTATACCTTGCCCCGGGTTACTCTGGCGCCTGTCTCCCAGTTTGGACATGCTGGAAGTGTTGGGTTTTGGGAAGTTTGCTTTGGCTGGGTGTGAGTTGTCTATATAAGCCCTGCTGCAAGTACTGTACGGAGGAACCCGCCTTGATGGACTCGGGTGTTAATTAACGCGAGGCTAATTTGAGCTCTAGGAGCCAGAGGCGGCAGGTCGAGAGGCTAGCCGCGAGGGGCCAGTGACCTCTAGTGGACAAGAGGGGATATGCAGCGCGAGGGAGCCGGCGCGCCAGCCTGGGTAGAAGAGAGAAAACCGAGCTGCTGCTCCGAATGCCTCCCAATCTAACGTCAGCGGGCAACACAAGCACACTATTTAAGGGCAAAGGGCTGTCAGCAAGGGATGTAGCCTTAGCTCTTCTGAAGCATCTAAAACTTAAGTGAATACAGTTCGCCCGCGCGCGAACACACACACACACACACACACACACACACACACACACACACACACCCGCCTTCACCATTCTTTAAAAGGAAAACGATAGGATGTATGCAGAAAGGGCTCGGAAAGTGAGTATTAAAAAAATACTCTGGTTTCTGAACCTGCCTGAACCTTTCAAAGCTCGTGTTAGAGAAAGGTCACCACATCTGGTCTTGCTTTCAGAGAGTACTCCCGGAAAGCTTCACCCGCTCAACCAGAGAAAGCAAAAGAAGGAACGACTGTTTTTTTCTAAGTTCATATTCCTCAACCAAGCAAGGCTGGACAAGATGGGAGCAACTGAAACACAAAACAGTCTCTTAACTTGAAAATAATTTTCACAATGATCGGTTTCGCTCTTTCCCCTTTTTGTCACCAGTTAGTCAACTAGTGCCGAAGTTATTTTGGAAAAGATTGTCCTAGCACTGCACAAGTTAAAAACAAACCTTGATAATTCAGACCGAACTCTTGTTAAAAACAAAAAACAAAAAACCTTCAAATAAATGAACTTTCCATTTTGGCTTTCCCATTCCTCAGACTGCAGCAGAATGTTGAAGGTGGCTTGCCCCCCACCCCAGGAAAAAAAAAAAAACAACAAAAAACAAAAAACAACAAAAACTGGAGTCTCCCAGCCGCAGAGTTCAAAGCCCCCCAGCCACACTGGTGTTCTGACCCCACTTGAGGTCTTGAGGTTGAGCTAGTCTCTCTTCCAGCTTATGGAGTTTTTGAGGACGCCTCAGTTTTTCTTCCTTGGGCATTCTTCCTCCCCAGGCTGAAGTGTGAATTAGTGGCCATTCCAAGGCGCCAGGAGCCTGGAAAGTCCCGTGGGTATCCAAGTCATGTTCCCTGGGACAAGGACACCAGGGGGTGAAGAGTTTACTCTTCCTAGGCGGTGACACGTGCTGCTTGGGAATGTTTTCACACCTCAGGGACTAAGAGGGTCTGGGCGCACTAGTCCCGCTTGAATCTACTGCCCGAATCTTGTTTAGGGCCCTGTTTGGGAACCATCATGAGCAGAGGTGAGGCGGGTTTGCGGGGCGGGCATCTCTGGTGGAGAGGATACAGTTTGGTCGCTGGAGAAGGAAGAGAGCAACCTGGTTTTCTCTGAACTTCTCCTTTGCTTTGACTAGTTTGCCTGGGCCAGAGGAGCGGAACGGTGTCACCCCTCCTGGGGTTGTTGTTCAGAACACCTCCTACGAAAGGGGTGGAGGAGGGGCTGAACTCCGGAGATCAGGCACTCCCACATCCTGGAGAATGGGAGCTCCAGCGAGAGGCCAGAGTGTCGTTTACCCTGGGGACTGGGTGTCACATCTCATTGAGGCCAAAACTGTACCCCGACAAGACAGGAAAGGCTGGATAAAGATGAATCATAGACACCGAATATTTTTAAGGAGCTGCATTTCTTTGCGGACTAACGAAGGACGAAGAGCTGTTGAAGCAGAGCATCGCATGAAAGTCCCGCGGTTAAATCTATGGCACAACAAAACACAATGTCAACAGATTAAACTGAATTGTAAAAAAAAAAAAGGTTTCATCAGTAAACTAACCAATTAAACAACTCATTTAAAAACATACAGACGTACCTTTCTGTCTGTAACAGTGCCAACAGTACCCAGAAGACCTATGCAGCCCTAGAGTAGACAAACCGTAAGACTCCGGAATAAAACAACGATAAGCAAACTCCTGAGGCTCCCAAGTAGGGATAGAGTGGAGTTCCTGCCACCCGTTTCAACCTCTGTGCCCAAAGAAGGAAGGGTGCTGAATTGCTCTTGGCACCGCTCCGGGCACATAGGGTGGGTCTCACTGGACTGGTAACACCGCACCTAAGGCTGGGGGAACCAGAAATAGAGAACCAACTAAGCCCAGGTCCTACTTCGTAGCCTGCAAAATGGGGTCCCCTTGGCCTTGGGCCCTCAAGACCTTGGGGATTCAACGTGCCTGCCAGGCTGCTCTTTTTATGCCCTTTCCGTGAGGCTAAGCGAGTGCCCTTTTCTCTATAAGCTAGAGCTTGGCAAGGGCAGACGTGAATCAGGAGACCACAAAGAACCCTTCTCAAACTGGAACAGGCCACTCCTGCTGAGGCCACTTCCAGCCTTTCTCAAGAGACATTCTGGGTGGCACTGACCAATAATGGCCCCAAACAGTCAGCTATGAGCGTTCGTTCCCAGTGGCCCTCTGCTCCGGGCAGCTATACACTGGCACTAGTGACCCGTGCCAGAGTAGAGGTCCTAGGGTTTAGCTCTCAATTTTGCTCCACGTAGCCCCTTAAGGGACTGCCTTCTAGACTTGTTGTGCTGAGAATCCCTCCAGCCTAGAAATATTTAGAAAGGCTTGCATGTTTAACTTCCAAAGCCTCAAAACAGGGCACCGGTCCATCCTACCTCTTCTCCGGAGCGCCTCCATCTGCGAATAGAACCCAATAATTCCCAAACACGTTCATTGGAAAATTTGCCAAAAAACCAAAAAACCCTAAAGTCCAGGATAGTAAATGATGAACTTCCCTGGAGACCTGTGGCAGTCGCAGGGTCACCCAACCTTGGGAAAGGTTGTAGGCTACTCCTAGCCAGGTGCTGACAGCTGCGCCTGGCTCTGAAGGGTGGTACTGCTTTATTCTGGCTCTCGGCTACTGATTTCTCTATTCCTATTTTGGGCTTGAGTTACAGATTTTATGTGCGGGGAGATTTAGACAAACACATCTCGACTATTTAAGTTAATACATACATACACATATATGCATATACATATGTGTGTGTATCCTGAAAAGCCCCTTTCTTTGTTTTCTCTGGACTTTTACTTACCCCCTCCCCGCATTCCCGGAGTGTCTCAAACTGCAGAATTTTAGCGGCTGGATGGAAGGGGCAGGTCCTCCACTCAAGCCTGAGGAGAGCAAAAATTGCAACCAGTTTTATCCTTTACTCTTATTCCACCTTAACCCGCGACGAGGCTCTAAGCAAAATAGTTTCTTTGGTTGTTCCCTAGTGCGACTTGCAAGTCAAACCCTCATTGGCTTAGATTCTGGTTCTCAAACTTTTGATGGAGGGAAAGGAGGTCAAGTGCTTCACACAGTCTTTGGGGCTTTAATAAACAGAAGAGAAGGGGAAAGAGAAAGGGAACAGGGAGGGGCAGAGAGGGGAAAGGCGGGAGGGAGAGAGAGAGAGAGAGAGAGAGAGAGAGAGAGAGAGAGAGAGAGGCAGAGAGAGACAGAGAGAGACAGAGAGACAGAGAGACAGAGAGACAGGGAGACAGAGAGAGGCAGAGAGACAGAGAGACAGAGAGAGGCAGAGAGACAGAGAGAGACAGAGACTGCCCTGGAGAAGTGACCAGCGTATAGCCCTCACATTGGCCGTCCCACTTCCTCCGGCAGCATCCCCTCTCTTTGACAGCCAGCCCATCTCTGGGATCGCTCCCAGGGAAACTTGAAGAGTGGTTGCTCCACTGTGAAGTTCCAAGGCATATTTAAGATGCCCCGCCCTAAGTGGGTGGGGACCTAAGAGTTGGGTCTCCACTCCTGCAGAGTTCAAGAGTTAGGACTTGTGGGTTTTCTCACCAAGGGCCAAAAAGAGGTCTCCAGCGAAGGTGAGGATCTGAGACCATTAGCCATCACTCCTGTGAGCCTGAAGGAGTGACAATGTCCTGCTGGCCATCTACTCAAGGAGATTTGCCTTCGCTTATATCTTGTTCCCAATCTCTAAAACACAGCGTATTTTTTTTTTTTTATTTAGGCATTAATTTTAAAGACTCACAAAACAATGCATAAGATAGAGTTCACCTGCCTGTATTCTCCTGCTGTTAGGAAAAACTTCTTTGACTTTATTTTTATTTCAGTTAGTATAAAGAAATTATCGGAAAGATGTCTGGCTCATGAACTAAGCAAAGCATTTGTCATTTATTTAATAATTTTTAAGCACCAGGCATTGAATCTCATTTATGAGGTTTTTTCTCACTACATTTCACACTAATTTAGGAGCCTCTCCTTCTCTGTCCAGGCTGTCTTCATTTCTTTGTGGAGCAGCTAGTCTTGAACTCCTGATCCCCCGGCCTCCAGTTGCTGAGTGGTAGGATGATTCCTACAATCCTGCCAACTCTAAACCCGAGGCACAGCAGAGAGGCAGTCAGTGAACACATTTATGGCACCTCTAAGTGGAAGCTCATGAGGACAGATACTTGTAATGAAGGAAACTCACGGTTGTCCATTAAAAAAGAAAGCTGCAGTTAATAAACAAGACCAGATGCTATGAGTACCCTGGATGGAGACAACCACCAGTGTGGAAGCCTTGGCACAGATTTGTACTTGCACAGAAGCCAAAGATCTTGACAGGAGCCAAGTGGTTCCCCAAGGTACTGTTAATAATGTCTGTTTCATGCTTTCATGCCTCTAGAAGAAATCTAAGCTGGGTGTGGTGGTGCACACCTTTAATCCTAGCACTCAGAAGGGAGAAGCAGCTGAATAAGGCGAACCTTATCTACATAGGGAGTTTCATGTTAGCCAGAGCTACATGTGAGACTCCACCCAGTCCCCCCAAAAGGAAAAAGAAATTCAAAGTAACAGTTTGCCATAAACATAACAGTTTTTTAAAACCAAGTGTTAGGATTATGGAAAACATTAGAATGGTGTTAAAAGTGACATCAAATACCACTACTAAAGATTATAAGGAAATTCTTTCCAAAATTATTGATTATGCCAAACACACACATTTAAAACAACAGCACACCAATTATGTCAATACACATATTTAAGAAAAGAAGAAGAGGAGGAGGGGGAGGAGGAGGAAAATGGGGAGGAGGAAGAAGAGGAGGAGGAGGAGGGGGAGGAGGAGCAGCAGGAGTGGGGTGTGGTGGTGTATGCTCATAACCCTGAGTCAGGAGGCTGCAGAAGCAAACACAGTAGAACAGGCCGAAGTTGAGGGACAGCCTGGGCTGCATGGACAAGTTCTAAGCCAGCCTGGGCTAAGAGTGAGACGAGCCTTAAAAAAAAAAAAGAAACAGTTTAGTAAGATTTCATTTGAAAATGAAATACAGAGATTTTTAAATTTAAGACAAAAGAGGTAACATTAAAAAGAAAAATCCACTCTCTAGTTATACATCATGACATGATAATAAAGTAAAATTTAAAATTTTAAGTAAATGTGTTGAAATATGCAAAGTATTCATCTGGACGACTATGTACTTAATTTGAATAAAGTCATTTCCAACAATATATATGGATTCTTTCTCCATGCCTTCCTATTTTTTCTTTCTCATACTTCTTTTTTTCTTTTCTTTTCTTTTTTTGGTTTTTTCAAGACAGGGTTTCTCTGTGTAACAGCTCTGGCTGTCTTGGAACTCACTCTGTAGACCAGGCGGGCCTTGAACTCACAGAGATCCTTCCGTCTCTACTTGGGATCCTGGGCTCCTGCTTTTCATCCACTTCCTGTTGCCCCCTTTTCTTCTTCTCATTCACTTTGTCCTTATAACCTACCTATTAGGGAATCATGGGAAAATGAACTTTATTTGTCTATTTATTCTCACACAATTGTATTTTTGAAAAACAAACCAAAACTACAAGAGAGATTTCCTTCTTTTCTTTTTTCTCTTTCTTTTCAAGACAGGGTGGTTGAGGGGGCCCCTGCAGGTGTCATACAGGGAAGTGAACCCCACAAGGAGATTAAAAATGAAAACCCAGTGTAGACTGACTTTGTCAACCTGGCTCAGACTTTGGAGAGTCTAATAGCAGGCAGTTTATACCCAGTATATTTAAGCCCAGTATAGTTTGGAAAAAAGTTTCCTGGTGTAATACAATCCTGTTGCACAAGGAAGTATAGTTACATTGAAACTCAACTCAGGGTACACATCATTTCTTCCAAGAAGATAAGTTCTAGAGGTCTCAGTCATATAGATAGCATAAAGATCATTTAGGCTGTTAGCCACCTCTGGTCCTGGTTGTGGGAGCTTGGGGAAGCCTCTGGCTATCAAGGCCATTTGGACTGCTAATCAACTCCATCTTGATTGCAAGAGCTTGATGTGGCCTGGCAGTCAATCATTTCCAAGTCTCAGCTTTCTGAATGGAAGAACAGGTTTTTCATCTTTTCCATTGGAAAGACAATCCTGTATGCCTAACATTCCTGGTTTCTCTGGAGATCTGTGGGCACAAGGATCTCATGTTATGCTCCCAGTAGGTTTCTCTGTGTATCCCTGTCTGTCCTGGAACTCATTGGTAGGACAGGCTGGCCTTGAACTCACAGAGATCTGCCTGCTTATGCCTCTCAAGTGCTGAGATTAAAGGTGTGAGCCACCACCACCCAGCAAGAGATATTTTCAGTTGAGAACAGTATGTCAACTTGAACATCACTTCCCCTGGCTGTCAAACATTCAGAGCAATGTGTACCATTGCAATGAAGGTCTTCCTTGAAAACTCTGTTTTTGTTTTTAAGATCTTCTTTCATAGTAACAGTAGATTTACTAGTAAGTTATCATCAAGTTAAAGTAGATGATAGCATTATATTCTAAAGACACCACTATGGTGTGTTTATCATGGCAATCGTGGTGTGTGTGTGTGTGTGTGTGTGTGCAGGAGCTCTTGAGGTACACATG